>VYXC01009540.1:774078-790284 GCA_013397175.1 Platysteira castanea
AAAAAAAAAAAAGGCACAAACATGCATAAGGGTGCCTACCCAGGCAAAAAGCTGACTTCCATGAAGTAATGAGCACTCTCAGTTTCCATTTACTGCAGCAGCCCTTGGAGATACCAATATCTGAAAAGCTCAGCTTTATGTGCTTCTAAACAGGGCTTCTTATGCATTGAAGAGCATGATCCAGCAAAATCAGAAGTGTCACCTATTCGCAGACATTTGCATTTGATTTGCATACTCAGATTTCAAATCATCCTTCTTGTGTTCAAGCCATGATGTCAAAGGGCTGGTTGTAGCTTTTTGAGTCTTCCCTCGCTATTCTCAATGTGTGGAAAAGCTGCAGAGAGTCAAAATTGGATTTACACCCTCAAGATTTAGAGCAAGAGAATTGCAGCACTTGGGGGAAATTCTCTAGAAGAAGCCTCAAGGTGCTCTACATCCCTTCTACACTGTTTAAGCCACACAAATTGAACACAGCAGACCTGAGAATGAGGGTCAAAATTACGCTTATAGCTCTCACAAGTAAATTTTGTTTGTACCTTCTCTAGAGCCTCTTCAGAATACAAGGGAAAAGCAGTAGAGTTCCACTGTACTTGACATTTTGGGGTAGTGAGTTCCAGGGTTTAATTACTTGTTGTACTAAAAAATACTTTCTTTTATTATTTTAAAATTTCTACCCTTCTTCATGCAATTCTTCCCCCAAACCTCCATCACATCCTTCCTCACTTCTCTCTGAAGGTGAAGTTTATCTCATCTTCTCACACAGGAGTCATATGATATTTCTAATCAACATTCTCAGTTTTCTGTCTAAAATGCATCGAGAATTTCAACTAGAGACTGGTGGTCAGAGCAGGCAATAGTGCTCCTGTTGAGAAGTGCAGCAGCCTCTGAGCAGTGTAACAACACCATCCCTTGTAGAGTACTTCGCAATAATTTAGCCATCTGGTGAGAAAGTAGGAGCAATTTTGGCAAGGTCAGCATTCAAAAGAAAAAAAGTAACTTTCCCACCATGTGTAGATAAAGCAGACTGACAGCTGCTACTACCTGGACATGCAGAAATAATTAGAGCATAAAAAGGTGCAAATTCCCTGTGAGGAAAGAATGTGAATATGATGCTTGTCATTTCCTGGGGCTGATTACTGCCTCTGGTAAGTTGTATTTGAGTGTTGAGAGGGCTGGCTAATTCATTTTAGAGAATCATGTTTAGCATGGTGAAATCCAATGGCTAAAGGGACCAGTCTAAAGTGCTGGGGCATGGAGTCAGGTACTAGGAGCCTACTGAAGATGCTGCCCCAGTAGTCCTCAGCCTTTGGGTCATGTATTCTTGTCGCAGGCTCTTTTTCTGTCACTGGAAACTCCAAGTCAAATAAGAAAAATGCCTTTGTCTTTAACTTAGATGAAGGAGAGTGCCCAGTGAGAATTAGATTTGGTTTGGTATTCCAAAAACTATTAGCAGAGTGATGAAAAACAGCTGTATTGGTAATTTTTGCAAAGAAATGGTTGGCTGCATTCATTGCTGCTTGTGGGGTCATGTTAAGCACCTGGTGAATGGGATTTGTTAAAACATTTATGAATCCTGAAGTTTTTCAGAATTTTACAAAACATATTTTTCCTCTGAGAAGCACAACTGGACAAGGATTATTCACAGAAGAGCCCAAAGTCCAAAAAAAGTCTTTAGGATCTTACTGATTTTAGTATGGAAATGAGAGACTAAATGTATTTGTTAACAAAGTTTAATGGATTCAGATTCAGTTTCCTTGAGTATTTTCATCATTTCATCAAGAATCTTAAGGAATATTGTGTGATATTTGCAACTAATTAAAAAAAGTGAAGAGATGATGATAAATGTTAGTCTGAAAATTGTTTGCAATATCTATGTGAGTAATACTTTTTGGGGCAAATATGAAGACAGATTAATTCACAAATGACTCATGAGCAGATAAATGGGATAAAATACCAACTAATATTGTTTTAACTAATACCATATTTCTAATGTTATTTTTACTCTCTCAAAGGTTTGAGCAGTTTGAGAAAACTTGCCTTTGAATTAGATTGCAACATGAATTAAGGACAGATAACACTGAGGGAAAGTCTTCCCTGATGCATCATTCCATGCTTTAGACAAAATACCATTATGTAATGTAATTATAATAACTCCAGGCAAAGCCAATTGCCCAGGCAATTGCCCAGATAATTCAAGTATGTTAGCCTTGTCTGCTCCATCACAGACGACATAGAGTGTCATTGAAAAGAACATCTCCCAGAACAAAATTCTCTTGAAGACAACTTCAGATTTACCTCCTTTGATCCTATACCCACCCCCCCCACATCGAATTTGGAGACTGATCATATGAAGTCTTGTTCTGAATAAGGGAAGCTTTTCTTTTTCAATTCCCTTATTTGGCTGAGTTAAGGGCTTGAGAAAATGAAAGGCATTAACTGTTTTTTTATTCCCTACAGACAGTAAGGGCACTCTTGAACAACAACAGCACAGTCACTGTTCTGCGATCAGGCTTGCATGCCATCTTCAATGAGAAATCTCTGGATGTGACTAAAGACCTCTTTCAAGAGAAGTTTAGGAATCCGAAGAAGCGGCAGAAAAACATACAATTAAACTGTAATTAATTTTTGCTGTTTATTGTCTTTTCTCTTAAGCACTTGCTTGTCATTGTTAAAGGTCCACCATTTCCTCTTGTTTATTCATGACATCTGCCCTACTGGGAATTACTGTCTTCCTGTAACCTGAAGGGCTAGAAAAGAGCCAATAAAATTAAGAATAGAGCATGAAATATTATCCTCCTAACTTTAAAAGTTAAGAATTAAAAGCTTTTGGTTCTGACTCTTTTAAAGCTTTTTGCGACAGCAGGAGTGGGGTTTGTGTTACTGAATTATGTGTCTCCTACAAGAAGGTTGACAAGGGATTTTTTTTTTATTGTTTCTTTGGACAGAAAAGATGTTTTCAATCATTGCATTTTCATGTTATTAGTTGAAGCACACAAAATAATTTCTTGTGGCCAGATTTTAAAATACTGTATGCTGAACTGGACAAGGCCCTTTAGCTTTCCTGTCCTTTTGCTGTATTGTGGCCTGTGGGATCAATGTTGTGCTGTAAATAACAAAATAACACAGTTTGCATGCAGCTGTGACAGAATGCATTGGACAGCCTAATGAAAAGGAATAGATACATAATGACAACTTAAATTTTGGATTAATGGTCTGCCACTTAAAATATTAGCAAGAGATGGGCAAGGTAAACTAGGCTGTGCACAGATCTAACGGGGGGAACCTCAGCTTTTTGTTCCTGGTCCATCACCAACTCATGCACTGAGAAGGGATTTGTCACAGACTTTCTGTGACTGCTTTCAGTAGGAGTAATAACTTGCCTGCTTCACAGAACCACGAGGAGAACCATTTCAATAATATATATATACATACTGAACCCAAAACCACTGCATAGAACACTTTTTACATTTTTATACATTTATATTATTATATATTATTATATTTTAATACCTTTTATATTATCGATGTTCTTAGTCTTTCCAAGTTGGATTTGTTGCATTCTCTGTTTTCATTGCTTTTCCAAACTGTCATTTCTAATAAGCAAGGTTTCACAGAACTTATGCATATGCTTTCTTGAAGGAAGATGTCTCAGCTAGAAGGGTATAAATTCAGGGAGTTGCAATTTACCTTTTGGCATTGGGTGGTAGGTGCCAAACTTTTGGGGGAACAATTGCACTGATACGTGGCAACATTATCCGTATTTCTGTTGGTCTGCAGAATATTCTGCATTTTCTGTTATTGTTCTAATTTTTTTTCTCCCTTCAGCAAACAGACCAAGGTTATTTTTTTTTTTCTCAACCACATGAAATCTCAGATAAGTAAGTTAGCATTGCCTATAACCAAATTCCAGCTTTTTCATTGGAACTGCTTTTTCTCGCCACCTTTGCCATGATGATTAAGCAGTGCAGTTACCCTGGAAATGGACATAAACATGAATTCTGACTGATTTCAAAGTAGGGTACTATTCCTCATTAATGAAATGGTATATTAATCAAAATGTTAGAAACAGACGTCTTAATCTATTTTAAGGTAAAGATAAAAGAAAAAAAAAAGGCCTAGAACTGCAGAAAAAAAACCAAAAGGCAAACCAACCACTTCAAGTAATGATCTCACTTCTGTATTTCACAGGTTTGAAAAACTTCATTTCTTCACTGACATCTTCCACAGATATTCGGGATCTCCTGAGCTGTTTGTCTTCAGATCTCCAGACTTTTGTTATTAAGGTATAAAATTAATAATTTCTGAATAGAAAGAGCGATCACATCACTTATCCTGCTACATGCTGACTGTCACTCGTCTGCAGGAGCTACATTGCACACTAGCAACCTGACCAGACTGCAGATTTGCATAAATACCATTTATGCATGCTGTGGAAAAAGGGAGAATTAATTGGCATACAAAAATTCCATCTGTGCAAACAACTAGAAGCATATTTCTGTGCATATATCCACTCAAGTGGTTTCAGTATCTGCTCCCATTTCATAGACACTTATTAGCACAGCCCCTAATAAACCAAAATTCAGAAGTAGTATGTTGGTATAAATGAAGAGAACACTTCATGGTCCCTTACATCCTCAATTCACAATACTGTTGACTTTTAGCAAGTACCAAGATCTTCTAGTACAAAGGCTCTAGCTCTTGTGAAAGATTCAAGTATGACCATCCTCATATATGCACCTTCCAATAGATTACCAACTCTACCACCCCTCTACCTTCACTGATTCACAGTCTGTGTCACCGTGTTAGTACTGCTGCATTTGGATGGTTGCCATAACAATTAACTTGGGTTTGGGTGGTACTTAAAGTTTGGGATTTTTTTCTCCTTTCTGAAGAAGCAGAGTAAACTGTATTTACTTGGCTTAATTATTTACTCTTATTTTTTCCTTTTTAAATGAAGAATAGTACTTTGCAATTCTGTGGTGCCTTCATCTCACACAACCCTCAGCTACCTCATGGGATGGTATAGAGGAGATAGAGCAGGACTTTTCCTGGAGATTCACAGTTATAAGGCATAAGGCAATAGACACAAGTTGCAGCAAAGAAAATTTCCAGTAGATACAAAAATTACCATTAGAATAGTTATGCATAGGAAGGAGTTACCTGGAAAGGCTGTGGAATCTTTATCCAGGAGATACTCAGAACTTGGCTGGACAAGGCCTGAACTAAGCTGGCTGTGCTTTGGACAAGAGAGCAGAATGGGTAGATATCTGAAGATCTCTTTCAACCTAAGGTATTTTAGAATTCTAATAGAAAAAAAAAAAAAGCTTGTTGCTTTTTTCACCTTTGTATGCAATTTGTACAGGGAAATACACACAACAACTGCCACACAATAAGGAATTCTTTTCACCAACTTTGTCATAAACCAATTCTTTTCTTTGTCTGCAGCCAAGCAAGAGTAAAGAGGCATTTAAAGAGCAAGCATCAGATTTCATGTTGAAATGGAACCTCCTACTGAACAATGTAGGCAAGATTCTGACCATCAACAGGACAGACAGCTTTGGTAAATAGGATCTTTGTGACTCTAATTTGAAACACCCCATTTTGAGAGATGGCAGAGGCAGCAGATCCAAAAGTACCTGAAGGGGCCAGTGAGAGCTGGCGATGTAGTGACAGGACAATGAGGAATGGCTTTAAACTGATAGAGAGCAGGTTTAGATTGGATATTAGGAAGAAATTCTTTACTGTGAGGGTGGTGACGAACTGGAACAGGTTGCCCAGAGAAGCTGTGGATGCCCCATCCCTGGAAGTGTTCAAGGCCAGGTTGGATGGGGGGCTGAGCAACCTGTGGAAGGCGCATGGGAGGGGGTTGTCACTAGACAGTCTTTAAGGTCCCTTCCAACCCAAACCATTCTGCATTTCTGTGATTCTATAATTTTAACTGACATAAATTCATGCAACATTTAATAAAGGCATCACTTCCTCCTATTCCTTTCCTTCTATCACCATTCCCCTGGTGATGTGCCCAGACAGGTCAGGGAAATGAAATGATTAGTTTTGACCAAACCAGTTCTCTGAGCAAAACTCCGGGATGAGCAGGAGGGAGGAGAGTAGGAGCATGCAGCTGTAGATGGCAGGAAAGCCAGGACTCCCTCTCTTGGCAGAAGCTGTAGCTTGTGGGGAAACGGGGAACAGCAGCCTGAGGTTAGAGCCTCTGCTTTGCCTCCCACAAGAACTGCCCACCCCACAGCAGAATGGTTTGATGGAGATCTGGGGCCACATATATTCCAAACCATAAACACTCCACACCTCTCATGTGATAGCTCTGAGGCCTCCAGGATCTTTCTGTGTAATACAGCCAGAGCAGAGCCACTGTAGTAACTAGTTGTCAAAAAGGCAGTGACCTCCTCTGACAACAGATATATGTTCCTTTTCCTTATGGCTTACACTGACCTAAGTGCTTGCCTAGCCAGCAGCACACCTGTTGAAGGTATTAAACTGACTGAAAAATAGTCACTTCTTTAGCTGGGTTAGTTTTCTCTCCATTTTAGGGCTCTGAGCTGTCAAACATCAAATCGATCATACACCAGTTCAAGGCGGGAGAAGGGCAGGAACTGTGCAGTTGTGTTCCCTCAAAGAGGCTTGAAGTGATACAAACATGTCTTAAATAAGTCCAATCTCTACCCTAACTTCCTTTCTCTTCACTTGTACCACCTTGCAGAGGTGCCATTTCTGCAGAAATGTACCGTCTCCTGTGAAGTGCATCTAATCCCAAGCTGTATGAAATGCCTTTTAGATTTTCAAAGGAGCACCTTCATATTTTTAACTCTCCTGTTGGACGCAATTTCACACAAATAGCCAAAGAAAACCTCACTATCTTCTTTGAAATGCCCCTTCAAAACCATACTTTCATATGTTTGCTATAAATACATAACAAAGGAGTATGTTGCCTTTTGTGTTCTTTGGTATCCTTACCCCATTAATGCCTGTGCTTGTGCATGTATGGACACACCTTTCTTCTGCATCAAGCTGCTACCCTTTGCCTTCTGTTTACATTGTAAACTGTCTGGAGCAGGATCAGAGTTTTGTTCTCTGTCTGCAGGGAACATAGTACAGTAGGGTCCCTCGTCCATCAGCTGCTGCATTACAGTAATAACAAAATAATCAGTCCTTTCTCTCTCTCCCTAGAGGAGTTCTGCACAAAACTCTCCAATGTCACATGCAATATTTTTGGCAATGAATAAATTGAGAATGCATTCCAAGAACTGCACTGGAAGCATAATATTTATTGAAATCCCCCATGATGATGAAATCCTCTTCCCTTTTTCCACCACAAGAAGAGTTTAATGAATTGCCTCCCTGTTCTGCAGTTGTGTTGATGGATGGGATACGATGGATAGAGTACATCTCTTGGTCTGCTGAGACTTCGTTAAACTAATTACAAATTACATTTTCACCCAATTTATGGCAGTTTTCCTACTATACCTCAAGAACACTAAAACCGAATTTATTCTCAAATACGAGAGAGTTAAAAATATTTTGTAATGTTTTGCTGTGATGCTTCAGTCATTTGATCATTATTATCTTTTCTTTACTCTTTAAGATGTTGGGTTATTTGATCTATCAATGTCCCTTTTTTTGCATGTTTCTATTCCTTTAGGATACTGAGTTTTAGCAGACAGGCTGAAGCAGTTCTGTTAACAAGCCATCTGGTGTAAAAGTTCTGTACTTGGGATCGTTGCTTTCCAGAAATGTCTTAAATTCAGCATTTCTTCAAAATATGAACTATGTAGCCTCCACACTGAGGAAACACAATTACTTAGTGAAATGCGTGTCATGCTAATACAGTGTTTCTCCCCGCAAAATAAACCAATACCAGGAAGCAAAATTAATCTGACTTGATCTCTTGCCTTCTAGCTTGCCACATCCAGCACATATAATATACTGGTATAGTCACACCTCTGAATTTAGGACTGACTTTTACTCTTTTCCAGCCCAGCCCCACTTGGGTGATGCCCAAGTGAGACTGCAGGAACCCTGCAGCTACCCCTGCTGTACAGCAGCAGGGAGCAAGTGTGCTACAGCAGTGAGGGCTAATGGGACCTCTACAGCTCCTTCAGTTCTGTTTCCTTTCCAGAAAATGTGCCTCTACATACCTCCCTCACAGAGTTTCATGTCAGCTCACTGTCCCGGTTTAAAAGACAGGTGTCTGCTTAAGGAAGGCAGCAGCCTCCCTTGGAATGGAAAAATGCAACTCCCCTCCCTCCAAATTTTATAATTTTGAAATTAAGGGGCTTTCAGGCAAAGATATGGGGTATAGGAATAACAGTTCTTTTACTAAAATATATATTTAAAAAAATATAACAAAACAATAATACAAAAAACACTGTTTTAAGCTGGCAGTCAGGGTACAACCTGGCACCCTGCCAGGCAGGGTGGGGGTAGCAGTCCGGTTTGATGACAGCTGCAGTTCTCCTTGAAGTAGTCCTGTTGAAGACAGTGATCCTGCAGAAAGATCTGGTCCTTCTCTGGAGGCCCGGTGGTGGTTAGGGAGCTCTGGTCCTCTGGGAGTCCAGTGGGGGAAAAAAGCTCTGCCTTGCTGCTCCAAAACCCCAGACTTTATTCTGGTGGGAATGCTTGGGTCCTTCCCCCTGGGCGGAGCATCTCACAATGGGATGGTGAGTCATAGGGCAAGGCCTTGATGGGCCATTAACAGGAGATAATCAGGAGCCACTTATCTTGATGGGCCCATTAACAGAAAATAGTCCAGAGGGAGGAGGCAGGGAGCAGCACCCCACCTGGTGTCAGCAGTTCATTAAAATGGTAAAGAATATCTTACACTATGATACTCACACACCTCTGTTTCCCTACTGGTCTACTTTCCAAGGCATTCAGGGATGCATTCCCAAGCCATGGGGACTGAGAAGTAAGCTGTGCATTCCTCTTCTGCAAGCAAGTTGCTTCAACCTAGTGTCTGTTGAAAACTGTGTTTCTCTGTAATATCCCAAGGGACAACTGGGTTTCATGCTTAGTCTTAGAGAATATGTTGAAAACACCTGTAAGACTGTTAGAAACACTCCTGGGCTACTACTAACAAATCTATATAGTTTCAACTCCCTCTTTTAAAATCACTTTCCTTGTTCCACAAGTAAACAAGTACTTCCCCCTACTTTCCTATAGTTTAAAGATTCTCAAAAGTATGAACAGCAGAAGCAGCAGCTTCTCAGACACATCTAACATCAAAAGAGAGTATTTTTCATTTTTAAAGCTCTGTAAACTGTGGTCATTCATATGGATTGTGATATCTCCTTTTTGATGTACGTATAAACTAGTTTGTGGGATGCAGAGGTTATAAACTGCTTGATGAATTCCTGTGCAGATTTACGGTGTGGAAGAAGATCTACTTTTTACTGTAAGGGCTTTCAACCAAGGTATGATTCAAAAGTCAGTAAGTCTCTCTTGGCTTTTATCAGTAATGGCCCAAGCTGCAAGGTGGGCCATTCAATGTTATAGATACAATACATACAGATGTCTGTAGGAGGTTTTGCTTGGGAAGAGGTGGAATGATTTATCTGTCTGAGGGGAGAATGGGGATAATACGTGGTCATTGATAAGCCTTGTAGTAGAACTGAATGTGAGGGAAGAACTTGAACAGGAAAGTGAATGAACACAACTTCTCTCTAGCTATATAAGGGAAAAAATTTTTGCTTATGTTTAAAATTTGCACTGGCGCCTATTTTTCTGGGATATTTGGAAGTACATAATTTAGTAAGTACTGTTTGATGAGCACTAGTCCATTACTTTGTCTAGCCTATTACTACAATGAAGCCCTTCAAAAAAGAACACATCATAAAGATAAGCAAATGAAGAGGTTGTCATAATTATCTTTGTTTTTCTTTAAACCTAGGATCCTGGCTTTTGTTGAATATGCTACTTGTTGATTTTGCGGCTCACATTTTCCAGTCCTACATAGAAGAGGAGAAGGAAGAGGGAAATTCCTTGGTCGCAAAGCAAAATGAGGTCCCTGTTCTGTGTGTTTATGAGCCCAGCCATCTCTCAGCTTGTTTTGCAGAGGAAGAACCTCAAGCCAGCGCTCAACAGACAGCTCTTGTGATGCAGAACCAGAATAACTTTGGATTAAGCAATGTTTTCCAGAGTTCTGAGTTGTTTGGTGAACACAGCCACTGTCAGCAAGGTAAAATTAACATTAATTTAGAAGAAAATGATGGGGAAAAAACCTTATAAATTAGGACAGATTGGGAGGTGTGTGGCTGATTGGGGTTTTTTATGCATGTAAACTACAACTAACGAAATCCAGGTTTGCATGGAGCTGTGTCCAATGTCACTGAAACCTCAAGCCACAAAGCATCCTCCACATCCTGCCCCCACCCCATGATCCTGTCAAGGGATTGTAATCTCAACATCACCCACCTCCCCAGCACCACAGGTTCCTGATTCTTTCCTTAGGTTTCCAGCAGACCTCTGGAGCTCCTTCTGATTCCCCAAGTGTTGCCTAAGGAAGAGCAGTGCTGTTCTGGTGGGCTGTAAGCAGGCCGTGGGCTAGCTGACCAACAGACTGCATGTATTTATTGATCAAAAAAGAGAGGGCACAGTGTGGTCTTTCCTCACTGCTGAAAGCACTGAGAGGCTCTCTTCCCTCCACTTATCTGTTACTTTTATCAAAAGATATGAAATATCTTCAGAAATATGAAATCCTTGAGACCTTTCTGCTCCACCAGATTTTCTTGCAGTCCACTGCTCCAAACTTATTAGCATAAGGTGTGACATACAGGTAGAAAACAAAATAGACTCTAAGTCTTCTAGAATACAAAGCTAAAATACAAGAACACATGGGAACATGGATCAAGCCACTGTGGTTAATGCAAGTGATGAATTAGACATTCAGCTGTTTTTGTATTTCTCTTCCATGCAGTAAGAGTACTTGTCTTATATCTCACAGAATATTGTGTTTTCCAGAAAACTGTGAAAGGCAAATGTTAATGTCACCAAGACTCACAGAGAAAATTACATTTTTGGGGTGATACTACTATAGTTATTTTACTCCCAAGAGGCATTCAGTTTCCATACATTAGCACAGGAGTTGAAATTGACTGTTTCAAAAACATCTTTGTTAGTTATAAAGACCTTTAGAGGACCTTAATTTTTTAAAATGTAAGATAGGCTAAGACTAGTTCAGTAAAGAAAATTGGAGGGGAGAAAGCAGGCACACAGGGGACAAACCAAGAGTTATTTATACATGTGGTAAGCGTGTTCAACAGCTTTTGTTATTTTTCAAATGTAAAATAATGACCCATCCTACCATAACACCTTTATGTCAAAACGTAAACTGTGCTGGGTGCTGACAATTTGGAAGAGAGCTCTAAATCACTGATGGTCAGAAATGAAGAAATAAACTACTAGAAATTTTATTCAGTATCTGACCATTCCCTGTGCCCTTCACTGCGCTGCCTTTTGTATGGCCTATGCACATTTCAGTGCTTTCTGCAGGGGTCAGACAAGGGTTTGGTCTGCGTAAGTGATGCGCTTATAAATATGTCTATCAGTTTTGCATTTTTTGTACCTGATAACAAGAACAGAGCAAGGCTGATTAGAATGAGGGATGAGAAATCATCCCTTTCAGAATAAGAGGGGAAGGGTGTAAAATGTGAAAGGAGGAGCATGAGGACTTAAGAGAAGGTGTGAATGAGGGAAGGACACAGTGAATGATTGAGAAAGTGTAAAAGTTTAGAGATTAAAGAACCCAATGGATGATGGATTCTACCAGTCCATGTGCAAGATGCTGATAGCTAGGATGAAAAAGAGATTCTAGTAAGCACCTGTTATGTTGTGGTTCAAGCGCTTACAGTTTGTGATGGAGTTGAAAAACTTGAACCTGCACCTCCAAAGGGCTTCAGGAGCTGTGAGAGAGTGAGTGAGCACTTCTGCCCACTCATGTTCTTCAGATGGGTGGTGGTAGCTCCCACCTCAACCACTGCAGAGTCTTTCTTTTGTATATCAACACTAATTCCACAGGTTGCTGAAAAACACGGTTGCCAAAAGCATCTCTATCACCCACCACTTTGTATTGTCATCTCTGTAGATCCTCTGACAAGATTCCCATTGCATGAGGACTTTTGTTCTGTGAATTTTGACCACCAAAAATCATCATCGTGCTTCCAAGGAACCATCTGTCCCTGCTCTTGACTAATCCCCCTTTGGCCACAGCCCACTCTGTTGAGTATCTCAGCAGCCATAGCAGCATCCACCAGCCACACTGCTGTTTCCTGGACCACATTTCTGACATATTGCTCAGGTTTATTTCATGATTTTTGCTTTTAATTCCTTCACCTCAGGCAGGCTTGGCAGCTCTTCTGCAACCCAGTGCCTTTCATCAGTTCCCATCCTCCACTCCATCCATTGCCAGCACCACCCAGCCTTCAGAGCTTTTTAATCTTGTCCCACAAGGCATTTCTATGCCTTCCCTACAGCCTGTTATGCTGTGGAAATAAATCTGTTCATCGCACCTCCACACTCAGCTCATTGAAATTAGAGCAAACCACTCAGTCTTGCTACGAAACTCTGGAAAAATATGAGGGAGGACTGGTAACAGAAATCAGAAAAGAGTCTCCCAACCTTACCCTGATATCAGCAATATGTGTGGCTTAGCAGATCCCTTCATGATCTTTTAGCTGTCACCTTCAGTCTTCCTCTTCCGTCCCCATCTGTTTCTGGTCTTCCATTCTGAGTTGATGCTGAATATAAATTAGACTTCTCAGCAGAGACACCATTTTTTCCAATTTATTTTGAACAGCACAGTACATTTATGAATCTTATCTTTTAATATAGTTTAAATAGTTAATACATAGAGTTAATAAATAGAGTTAAAACTCTTGAAGGCAGAATACATTCCAAGTTGGTGGCATCTCCTGAGGAAAACATTGGTTTTATAGGAAAAAAATGTAGAGGGCAGACAGCGAGACAGTAGAAGATTTGCACACGCTGGCTTACCCGGGAAGTGTGGCAGATAAAATGCTACAGAGCCAAACACACATAGTATGAACTCAGAATTGATGAACCTGAGATGCTCTGAACAAGCCGTAATCTATAAAAGTGCAGCTCACAGAGCATTGGCCAAATCTTTATTCCTTATCACAGAGCTTGCAGTTGCTTTCTCTCAGCATGAATAGAATTTTTTTCATCTAGAAAATCCTGTTCTAGGCTTCTGCTTTTTGTTCACTTGTTACCAAATTAAAATCCTATTAAACCGCACACCTGCAGTGGGTTTATCTGCAGAGCACTGTGCTGTAGCTTTTAATCCAATTCCACACCTTCGTAACATACAATATACTGCAAATCAGGGCACAAAGAGACTGAGGGTGTGCTATTCCTAGCTCTGTTGGCAAAGAGCAAATCAAGCACTTTGATTTGTTGAAAAGGGAGAAAAAAATAGGACATAGTTAACTACTTTTAGGAATAGTAAGTGTTCATCTGAATGGTCTGTATAAACCTGGATAGAGAGATCAAGTGAAATCATTAACTAAAATGATCAAAAAATGAGAGCAAAATCATGACCCTGATTGAATTCGGTGTCAAAACTTCTGCTGATTTTAAGAAAGCCAGAATTTCAGCATGAAAAAGCAGTCCCCATCAGGAGAGAGACAGGCTGAGACTATTTGTTTTGAAAATGAAGAGAAGGGCTTACAGCTGACAAATGAACTGTGAGAAGAGTGAATGATGTCTTCAAAGTGGATATGCCCTTCTGTCAGACCTTTGCCATCCTATGGTGAACCCCAATGTGTGCTTCCTCTTGTTGGGTTTATTTGATGTAAAATAAGGCTGGGTATCTATAAAATACCTCAGGTTCAGCAAGTAAGAATAGAGAAGATTTTTTTTTCAACGAAGGGAGAAACAAATTATTTACAATTCCTACCGTCAAAACATTTCCATATTTCTTTTCTAATTTTCAGCACATCCAGGTAATTTAGGAAGAGAAAATTATTATATCATGTACTAAGCTGGATCTTCAAGTTGGAAAGGAAACATTTCTTACTCAAAAAGGTGGACTGGTATTTCTTTGCCTCCAATGAACAGCAAATCTTCAGAGAAAACCATCCTAACTATAGCATTCTATATGCTGTGCCATTCTTACTTTTTGATAAAACTTTAAGAAATACTGTTTTCATTCTCTTAAACTTAAGATCTTTTTTTTTTGAAAATACTAAATGCAAAACCGGGCTAGCAATGCAGTTATTTTAAGTTGTCATGTGATTTGATTTAGACTGTTTGAATAAATCTTCAGAAAATAAAGGTGAACTACTTGTGGCTTGGTGTTATGTATTTCTTGTATTTTCGTGTTGTCAGTAAAGCTGAAGACCTACCTGAGGTAATCATGGTAAATTTATCTGGAAGCTACAGCATAACTGAATGACTCTGAGTTAATGCTGCTTTGTGTCTACGGTGTTTAATTTAAAATTTATATTTACTGAATACAAAACCTAGCACTAATTCCTTTCTTGAGAAATTCCTGCTTTGTTTCCCATTTCTGTGGGTACAAGAGTCAATATCTCACATATGATTCTTTTAACTGAAATAAAAAAGGCTGTATATAATGTTTCTATTTTGTTATGTTCAAAACTAGGTTGTTTGAACTTGTTCTGTAAGTAAAGTACAAACATTTATAAAGAGAAACCTTGGCATAAATTCATATAAAATAGTAAATACAAACCATGAGATTTGTATCTTGCATGCATCCAAATGTGAGGAAATTCCCTGAAACACTGGGGAAATGGGGGTTCAACTATTTTTGAAGAGCCTGCCTGCAGTGAGTTGTCTGTGCCTGGTTGCTATTTCAAGAAGGGACAACTGCTTCGATATTTTAAGAAGGGACATATCCTGAATCAGAGAAAAGCACTTGTCAGGAGCTTGGGAAGCTTTCACTCATTTTGAATTTGGAAATCTACATTGATTTTCTGCTTTCATCTCCATTCTTCTGCCTCAGCTCAAGCACTGAAGTGGGAATCAATTTTCAAAAGTGTGGTATTGCAGCAGATGTAGACAGGGCCATGTGCTAAAGGAAAGTGTAGTAATGTATTCAATTCTGCAGAGAAGATTATGAGTTTGGTGCCAAAATTACATTTTCTTGGGAAGTATCTTCACAATCAGAAAAATGTATTTAGGTCTTAGAGCCCATTATACCCATTTCCACTATTCTTCAGGTTTTTATGGTGAAGATTTATTTAAAAAAAAAAAAAAAAAAAAGAACAGGGAGTCTAGAAAAAAACATAAGCTAAAAATAAAAATACTCAGTGTTCTCCAGTCCACTTTTATTTATTAGAGTTTAGACTCTAGATTAGATATACCTGTTCTTATGGCACAATTAAGGAGAAGTTGTATCAGTAGACTGACCTTGGAATCCATTCTTCACAGCTATGAAAAAGTAAGATCTGTTAGGTGTACCTGAGAACTTTCTGACAGGCAAAGGCTTCTCTAAGATTCATTCCTCCCTGTCTCCTGCTGAACCTGTGTTCTTTAAATAATTTGCATGAATGCAATGAAAGTTTACAAGCATATGTTTTAAAGAATTACAACTTTGCATTGCCATATTTAAGGGGTCTACTGCCAAGAAAGGAACTGGATGCACACGTGCCTTTATTAAATCGGGCTATTGATATAAACTCACATACATGCAAATCTTTGCCTAATTAAAACCTCGCCTGGAAAACATTTAATAGCAGCTTCATGTATTTGCATATCAAAACACATCCTTGCAAGCACCAAACTAATGCTGCCTGCCACCTCGGACTTGGAGCCTTGCTGTGACTTGACCCCAGTACCCAAAGCAAGCTTTTCCCTGCAACGGGAGTGTTCACATGGACACTTGCCCTCGTGGACTCTCTCTTTTTTAATAAACGGAGAGGTCGCACCGCCTCCGCCCGGACAGCTTCATCTGCTTGGTTTTGTGGTGCGTGTAGAGAACGTAATACGTGAGATACCTGCTGGGCCGCGCACCTGAGCCAGGGGCTCCAGCAGTCTCCCGGGTCCCCCGCAAGCGACAGGCAAAGGCCGGGTTACCCCGCAGTGAGCCCCGCGCTGGCTGGGCACCGCGAGGGGCCCCGGGGCTGCGCGCCCGGCGAGCCCCGGCCGCGGGAGGCCGTCCCGGGGCTGTCCCTGGCAGGTGCGGGCGGGGGCTCCCGCACGGCCCCGGGCTGG
>VYXC01009540.1:790444-812857 GCA_013397175.1 Platysteira castanea
GCCGCGCGGTACCCGCCGGACGAGCGCCAGCCCCGCGGCCGCGCCGTCCCGCCGCCCGCAGCGCCCGCGCCGCGCAGGGAGCAGCGCAAACTCTGCGAGAGAAACCGTGCTCGGAGCGCTCGGAGGGAGGATGCACGCTAAAAACCGCGCCAGAGAGACACCAAAAAAATGCAAAATCTCTTTTAGGCCAGGAGGTAGAGCTGCATCGCAGGGTTTGGAGAGGGGCTGTTTCAGGAGGATGAGGAAGAGAAGGAGGAGAGCCGGCTGGGCTACCGCAAAATCTGCCCGTCCTTCCAGCCATACCAGCTTAAAGGACGATTTCTCTGTCAGAAATATTAAACAAAATAGCTGGGCTGTACCGGAGAATTGTGGTCATTACTTTTTCCAGTTTTAAAATATTGCCTTTTTAAAAGTGAAACGCTGGGATAAGACACAGCATCCAATACCACTCAGACAAAAGGAAAAAAGAAATTAAAAAATAATTTTTAAAAAGGACATTCTTAACATTCTGTTGAAAGTATTCACAGATTAATTAGCTTACAATTTTAAATTAAACAAATTTAGAAGCACGTCAGTCTTCAGAAAGCTTGGCTGAGTTAGTGGCAGTTTATGTTATTGTGAAATACAAAATAACAGACTGAAAAAAGATATTATTAAATGAATATGTACATAGACAGAAGAAGCCTGTAATTCTACGCTGGCTTTTGGAAATCCTATTAAACCATATGATCATAACTCTTCTGGTTTATGCTCTCACCAGAAACTCTCAGTGTAATTACAGCCATAATATAGTCTGCAGTTATCTGCCTCCAGACAGAGCACAGAAGTAATGCAGAAAAATCTGATTCATAATAAAATTGAAATTCGGGGGGTGGTGTTTGCTGCTTTGAATGCTGAACTATGCTGCCTGTGATCACAATTATTTTTGAGAATCCAGAGTAACATTAACCTTGCATGACAGACTGAGTATTTTAAGCAATGGGAACATGTCCTGCAATATTACAGAGAGCTTTTTAAATTCAATTGTAACTCTTAGTAATAAACAAGTATTTTTATTTTCTAAGTTATGTAATATCATTAAAGCATTACTTCTAAGGAAATGCAACAAAGACCATTTATAAGCACAATACGCATTAAAATTTTAAAGGCATATAAACATTAAAAATTAGAAAGCATGCTACCCAGATAACAGTATCATCCACGGTTTTCTTATTAACTATTCATATTTAATTTGATTTTGTTGTAAAAGATTTAATGTACTGACAGATAATTTCACTGTTTAACATCTAATAGACCATGAGGAAAAAATATCTGAAGACATGAAAAAAAGGAGTAATTAATTGAATATTTTTCATTGCTATTTATAATGGGATGAAAAGCATAGTAGGAGTATACATTATTCTGAAGTCTATTAATGAGTGTCACTACTGGGCTAGGACATTTTTGCACGCATTATAACCACTGTGTGTACGCAGGTCAGTGTATGGGAAAAAATCTTTTTGAAAACTTGGCTCCTTAGTGTCCTCTCTCTGCCATGGGAGGAGGTTTTACTTGTTAGTTGAAACATCCCTCTGACCTGATGTTCCTGCCCAGGAAGCTGCGCTGATATCCAGTTTCACTTAAAACATAGTTCTAGCTAAAATGCATTCTTTTTTGTTTTTGTAAACTGATGCAATCACACTGCCAGTCAAAATCAAAAGAGGAGGCAATATTAGAGTACAAAGTAGGCTGAATCAAGGCTAAATTAGGCTCTATATCTTTTTGAGTTTGAGGAAAGGTACCAGCAGTGTTTTAGAGTAAACATTTCCTGACATCAGTGACAGGAAAAAAAGATATTTATGCACTTAAACATTTTTAATTTGGCAGTTCCTTTAAGCTTAGTGGAAGAGAAAATGTTCTCTATAGTGTCATGGACAGGACTAGAGAGAAGAAATAGAGGAGAGACCTGTTTTCATAGAAGCATGATAGATCTAATTTAGAGGACATGGATCTAATTTAGAAGAAATGCTGTCTCATGATGACAACAGAAAGTGGGAGCAATGGGGCTGGCTGTCGTCTCTGCTAGAGCCCTTGAGGGAATCCCCCACACTGTATGCTGTCTATGTGCAAAGATGTAACCACGTGGTTATTTGGATTTTGCAGATCCAAGGTATGCCCTATGGGAACTGTTTACTTCTCAGCGATGGTCCTGTCAATAACAGCACTGGAATCCCTTTCTTTTACGTGACACCAAAGGATAACACTGTGACAGATCTTCTGAAGAATCCCATGGCTTCTCTGACCCTGCCAGAGGCAGATGGAAATTTCTGCAGGTAACAGTTTTATCTGCCTCCTACCAACTTCAGTGAGAACAGAGACCTCAGAACAAAATGCTGGATCCCCACTTTCAATGTCCTGCATTTATTTTTGACTCTCACAATCAGCTACATGCTCCTTTCCAAGTTTGGGGGTTTTTTTTGCAGTAAGTTGCCCTGGCAAAGCATAGTGGAGAAAAGCAGAGGGGTCACTGAAGTATGTTGTAGCATCAACAGCTGGAGTGGCTTTTAGCTTGCGCATTACATACCTAAATTTTAATCTCTTCTTGGAGGTGCCTACATAAATTCTAGGTGTTCAAGATCCTATAATAGTGTATAGTGATCTAGACAATAAAATCCATAGCGTTTCCGAGGGTATCCAATTCACAGTAAAGCAGGCATCTTTGCTCTGCTGAACAACTCTGGAGGCCCTGCTGCATGCCTTGACAGGCCTCCAGCTCTCTGGGTTCTGTAAGGGGCTCTCAGGCTCTCAGTTCACAATTCATATGCTCAGGACTGTGACACACAGTCTGATTTCCACCTCTTCAGAGAATATGATTGAATATGATATCTTTGCAAGTTTTTTACACCTTGTATATCACATTCAGTAAATGACTCCCCAAATAAAGCAAGCCAGACCTGAGGTTTACCAATCTACATCCAGTCCCAGGTTCTTCTCTCCAGAGCAGTGAGTTGACTTCTTCCTAATCATAGAATCTTAGAATCACAGAATAGTTTGTGTTGGAAGAAACCTTAAGGGCCGTCTAAGTCCAACCCCCCTGCCACAGACAGGGACACCTTTCACTAGACCAGGTTGCTTAAAGCCACATCCAGCCTGGCCTTGAACACTTCCAGGAATGGAGCATCCACAACTTCTCTGGACAACCTGTTCCAGGGTCTCACCACCCTCACAGCAAAGAATTTTTTCCGAACATCTAATTGAACCTACTCTCTTTTAGTTCAAATCCATTATCACATTGTCCTGTCATTAGATGCCCTTGTGAGAAGTCCCTCCCCAGCTCTCTTGCAGGCTCCCTTTAGGTACTGGAAGTCTGCTTATAAGGTCTCCCTGGAGCCTTCTCCAGGCTGAACAACCCCAACTGCTCAGCCTGTCTTTGTAGGAGAGGTGCTCCAACCCTGTGATCATCTTCATGGCCTCCTCTGGACCCACTCCAACAGGTCCATTTCATTCTTTGTCTATAATGAATAATTCCAGGTCCCCAAAGCTTTACATGTGTAAAATGTATGTATGTAACCTCAAAGATGATTCAATTTCCCCCTCCATTCTTGTCTCCTTGAAAAGAACGTATCTCTACCATATGTTTGTTTACAGTCAATCATGTGGCAAACTTGGCTGGGTCAGCCTTGTGTGAAGTGTTATTTACAAAGACCTCTTTACGTGACAAGGTACATGACACTGAAATTGTGTCAGACAGGACTCCGTTACCAAAGCAGGTCTTAGCTGACGTTCCAAGGAGAGAGAGAGAGAAGGAACTGGTAAGAACAGACTCCTTCAGAAAGAAATGGCATTAACAGTTTTTATTCCAACTTAAGGTCCTCTTTGGAGAAGTAGAGGTTTTATCTTAAGAGCAGACTTCCTCAGCTGAGGATTGCCTTGAGTATCATCCCACCTCTCAAGCCTGTTAGCTGAGAAGAACCCTGGAAGAAGCAGGGAATGGCAAATATAAAACATTATTGTTACACTTTTCTTTATTTATCTTCAGAATATATTGCTTTCTGGAGAGTTATATGGTGGAAAAATGAAATGTTTCTTAGTCCTAAGCAGTACAAGTAATTTCAGGCTGACATCCTATTCCCAAAGAGTGGAAATCATGGCTTCCTCTTACAATGTCAAACACCTAATAGGAAACTTCTATCATGAACATTTGTTAAGGTAATTCAGTTTTGAATGCTTGAGGAGGTCAGTGAAGTAGTGAAGTTAACACTGGAATGGCTCTGCTTGTTGCTTAAACATTTTGGATTGATCATTAAGAAAATAAATATATCCATTCTTTTGTTACAGGTTTAATGGCATTTATTCCTGCTTTCTAAGCTTTTTCATTCACTCTAATAGTAAACTTAATATCCACACCAAGTGCTTAAAAATGTATTTTAAGTCCTATGTCCTACTACCCAATGCCCTATTTTCAGAGGCCCAAGACTCAGAGCAGCTTCCATTGATGATGTGGTAGTGCTGAGCACTTCTGAAAACCACACACCCACTAAGGCACTTAAGTGTGGCCTTTGATCCCTGACTTTAAACAGCCACTCTTGAAAGTCTTTGCCTTTTATGGCTTAGCAACATCACTGCCCGATTTACCCGTTTGGGAAGTGCCAATTCACCAACTAAAGAGAAATGCTGCATGATTTATAGGAATATGAAATCCATATACATCACAAACCTTTAAGGATATTTATTTGATGTCTTTTTATTACATCACTAATAATTTTCAAACCACTACCCTTTTGATCAGTATGCCAGATATTTGCTGCTGCTTGTTTTGCAGCCAGGGCAACCTGGATTCTGTCACCTGACTCTCTAGGCCCCTCTGCAGCCTGAGACTGTGCTCTCTGGTGAGAAAAGCTCTCTGGGCACCACCAAGAAGCTAAACCTGGACTTCCAAAACAGCTTAGGCCAAATTAATTATTATTTGCCACATCCCTTCTCTCCCTCCCTGCTACCAGTCATGTGCTACCCTCCCCCCAGTCAGTTTTGGGCTTTGCCTCAGCCTGAGCTGAAACATAAATCTGAAGAAAATTATCCTGACAGCAAGAATAAGTTTTTCTGCGGATCCTTCTTCTTTTCATCCTGTGGCCTGTACTGCTCCTGGCCATGCAATCCCATCCCCTCCCTCCAGCTGACCATATGGTGGGCCTATTTTAGCTCAGTAACCCAGCAGAAACCTCTTCTTTTTTTTTTTTTCCTGTATGAGGTTTCTACTGGCTTAGTAACTTGAATCAGCTCCTCAAGAGCCAGAGAAGATCAAAGGAGAGGGGAAAGGAAAAGAGAGGGTGGAGGAAAATAGGATATCCTCATTTTAGCATATTACCGCACTCCAAATATTGAGCTTACTACTGAATTGAGTGCACAGATTCAGAATTTGATCAGTGGTCCATGCATTATTTATTTTGTTTTCACCTTCGGTTTCTTTTTCATTATTTCTGAAGTTCTCATTTGGAACAGATGTTGCTTGGCATTAGTGCAAAGGACAAGCAATACAGACAATGAAAAGCTGGGTGTTTACTTGAGCTACTTTTTGTTTTTGATGATATGAAAATGTGACCAAGCTTGGAAGCTGTCTCACAGTAAGGAAAGGTATGGGCACTGGACTTTACCTTTCTTCTCTTCCCTTCCTCTATAACTAGGGTTAGAAATTAATATATGTTTTAAACTAGGAATCTGTGAGTGATCTTTACATTTAAAAGTAGCAACATCTAAAATTGCAGCCCGGAACACCATCCCACTGTTACCCCACAGAAAGGGTCTCTGCGGGCAGCGCAACACTGTGGAAAACAACGAGGTGTCCAGGCCCTGCTGCCAGTGCTTGGGGTGACCTGTCCCCAGCTTCGGGGTGCACTTGACCTGCTGAGATAGCCAGGCTGTGCCATGCAAACAGCACACAGCATCCTCAGTGCAGAGCTTTATGTGGTGGTTCAAGTTTAGTATAGCTAAAGTCGTCTTCACTAGCACTATATGAGAGGCAAGACCTTTCACTCTGTGAGACCTCAGGTCCTGCTAGTATTAAAATGGTATCTGTGAGGTTTTCTTTGCAAAGGAAAGTGTCATTCTTGTCAGACATTCTCTTCAAGTGCATCATTAATTGTTTTGGTTTCAAAATAATTATACAAAATAGTGAAATGAATCGTGTTCTACGTGAGAAAGTTCATGTCCTTGTATGCCAGCAATGCATTTGTACCTTGCTTTCATATGCAACTTTATTAGAATTCCATTATTAACCTGCTCTGAGTTGCAAGAATGAAAATAAATGTGAAAGCTGATTGGTGCCTGTAGCCAATGCTCCTGGGACTATTGGGCACTCTCCTGAAAAATGCCTCTGACCTATTGCACGCAAAAGAAATCTCTGGCCTTTAGAAAGAAAACACAGCTGACATTTCAATGTCTTCGTATACCTAATGAGTTTCAAGTGACTTGTGTACACCAATTTGATATTAAATTTATTTAATAGCAAATTTCATTTGTTTTGTTTCAGAACAGACTCAAGTCCCAAACCTTGACAATAAATATTTTCCCTTTCAAGGATGTGAGGAATACAGACTGGCCTTTATGGTGCTCCAGCCTCAATATTTAATCAGCTGGAGAGAAAATTTGAAAACCCTAAACTAATAAGAAAAGTAACATTTAATATTGAAAAAAAGAGAGCTGCAACACATCTGACTAGGTACTAATTGCAAGACATTTTAGTTTTGCAGCTACGGTCTGGATTCCTCATCTCTGACCTAGAGATTGCCTCTCCAGAGGGAGAGGGGCTGCCCCTCTCTGAGAAGGCTCTGATGGCCAGGATAGAGATAGCATTTGTTAGCAACTACACAGCATTTTATCTGAAGGCTGATAAATGGATAATAGAGGCAAGAAAAATTAAATGGTTCAGGGCTATAAATAGACTAAGCTGGTATGTCTATGCCACTGACAGGCTGAAAAGATTGAGTCTCATTCTTGCAGCTTTCAGATGGTGCAAGACCAAGCCCCACATTAAAGAATAGAGCAGCTATTGTTCTAAACACATTTTTCAACACACAGGCTGCTCAGAGGATTCCTCTTTCCAAGTAAGCTCCTGAGTCTGCCTCATTACAGCTGCAGCCTGGAAAACAGGCAATTAATTTTAAACATGTGTCACCTCCTTGACATCAGGTTCAACACATTCACAGGGACACACTGCAGCTTTCTTAGAGAAGGAGCGGTTGCACGGCTGCTGTGAACTGGTTTTCATACAAGGCAAAAGCAGCGAGCTTTGGGGTCAGTCCACCTTTGTTTTTTCCCTGCTGTTAGTTTGGAGAATGGTGTTTCAAATCCACACTGCAGTCTGTGAGTGATTTTCATGAATTCAGATTCCGCTCGTGATTCATGATCTCCATCGGGGTGACTCTGGTAGAGCCATTTGACCCTCCATGCTCCTCTTGTGCTTGAGGTAGCAGATTGGCATGATCAGGCAGATCTCTTCAGTGAATATAAGCTGGCTCTACGTTTCCTAAACTCTGCATGGAAGATGTTGACAGGAAGTGCTGAGCCACCAAGCCATGGGAAGAGAAGAGAAATTTTGTAGGTCTAGGTTCTTGCTGTGTGGTGGATCGGCAGCATGCACAAACATCCAACTTCATTCCCTGGGCAATCCTGAGGGACAGTAAGCCTGCCATGGGTGGAAGGCACAGCCTTTAAGATGTCATGTTGCCACTCAACATATAACTACTGCTGGGTTTGTGGGATCACTGTTATTAATACATGGTTAATATAACAATGAAATTTGGTACTGTACCTTCACACAAAGAGAAATTGTGCATGCAGAAGACAAAGGCTGAATTCTGACAGACATCAATTTTTGAGATCCACCTCCTGATTCTGTGGCACAGACACATTTCTATTTCTGGTATTTATATTGCCCCTTTTCAGTCATACGCAAATAATTATGATAGTAGTTGTTCCTGAAAAATCTGTATTTAAAAAAATCATGGAGATACCAAATTAGAAAGTCAAACATGAAACCTACAATCATCATGACCCAATGCACACAATAGAGCTCTAAATTACTATTTTTCCTGTATTCTTAAGTAACCAACTTCCTAAAATCCCTTTCTAGTGAAATAGTGTCTCTCTGACTCTGTGCACAGAAATAGTTGATGCTGCAATTCTTTCTTTTTCTCCATGAATTGTCTATGGTTAAACTATATAAAAGCTTCCTGTCTGAAACAGTTCTGCTGAAAAAAAGCATTGTTCTTGTCAATGGAGACAGGCAAACAGACTGGCTTCATGCAACACATCATAATTAAAACATTTTAGGAAGGACTATCTTAAAAAAAGAGTGAAATTATTTAAAACATTAAAACACATATACTACAAACACAGGCTTAGATGAATAGAACAGCATCAATGCTCTTTAGCTCCCTTACTTGACTTCAGATTCAAAACAGAAGTACTCTTCCAAAAGCAAAGGTGTTCTAACTATCTTTGCTGGGTCCCAAACATGGCTGAAATTCTTGTCAAAATGAAATTCTTGCCAAAATCAGAGCAGGGCAGAACTGCCTAGCCATATCCGGTTGAAGGCCAGCAACAGCTTTTCAGATTATGAAACTGCTTTCAGTGGAGATTTTGTCTGACGTTCATGCCATGCAGATTAGCAGCACCAATACATTCTTTCTGCTTCAGAGACTCTGCTAGTTAGTGGTGAACAGATGAATGAGGAGAATAACTTACTTTTCAAAATTAAGCACATTTACTAATCCAAATTATATGCACTTTACAGTAATTCCTTAAGAACAGAGCATTCCCTCCCTCCCTTCCTTTCTGTAGATTTTAAGGCACAAAAATCCTATGATGCATTTTCTATACTAGAAGATAACTGTCTTTTCACCTTGTGCCCAGTTTGGGGCTATGTGAAAAGGAGCCCTGTGCAGGGTGTGACAGAATCACCTACCTTGCATCCATGGGAGGTGACAGGGATGAGCTGTGTCAGCAGCCAGTCCCCACCTCCTAATTACATGGGTTTTCACAACTGCTACCATTATAGGAGAGCTTAGAATGTGTGGAGGCAGTCATTGCCCTTATGCCACTCATGAGCTGCATGCTTTAAAGTAGAAAAAAATGTAGAAAAACTGTTCTCTGGGGCTTTCTTCTTGGCTCTCTATCTCTTCTTTTTTGCAATAAGAGAAAGGTCTTTCCCAACTTCTTTTCTCTTCAACTCTGAAGAAGTAGAGGGATAAGAGCAGTGCTTTCTCACACGGCAGTGAGGAATGTATTCAGGGGAGATAGGAAGGATTTGTGTATCCCTCCAGGGAGGATGGAAGGTCTTGTTTCCTCAGGGGGTGGAGGAGAAGGATGTCAGCTCCTTTGTGGGAAAAGGAGGCTGTGGAAGAAGAAAAAGAGAGGGATTCATCTGCATAGACCCCTGTTTCCACACCCAGACACTGGAGCAGTACTGAGCCCTTCTTCCTTTCTCCTTCCTTGGGAGTACCTGGCTTTCCTTCCCAAGTGCCTTCCAAACTCTTGATTTGCTTTTACTATTGATCTGTGGCAGATCAATGTCACCTCACTAATGGATTGCAGAGGCTCAGAATGGAGATAATACTCGGGGATACTTTTGGTCAAAAACCATGAGACAGAGCATCATCAGTCAAAGCAGAGATCTCAACTGTGAAAGGAAATCCTAACCAAGTCCCAGCATCAATATCTGATGTGCCAATATAACCACAGCAGCCTGAAGTATAGGTTCACAACACCTGGACTTGGACAGTTGCTGTATGAGAACCTCTAATTAAACTCCAGGTGATGGCTAGTGTAGTAAACAATTTAATGAGTAGGTGACACTCTTTACTCTCAACCACTCTTGAACCACGACCCAGAAATTGCGGAAGTGTTACATAGTAAAATAAGTGGGACGTGTTCATTAGCCGTGTGCGTTGCAGCATTGCATCTCTGTTGGGAAATATTTTTCACTTGGTTGCAGGCCTCTCCTTAAGCTCAGTAAAGCTGGCACTTTTGTAAGTGATGTCATCTCACACACTTGGAAGAAAACTGCCTGGACTGGGTCAAACTCTGCATACCTACTTTGCTCACTGTAAGCAGAGGAACAGGAACAATCAATTCTTCTGTCTTCACAGATCAGATGAATAATTAAGATGATCTCTCTTAATGCACTGTTTTCTTTTAAAATGCATAAACCAGATCTTCTTCCATTTTAATCCGGTCTCCCTAATTTTCTGCAACAAAGTGTATGTATTTTAAATAAGCATTTTAAAAAAAAAAAGTGTTCCCTATTGCTTGGTCTTCTTTCACAGTCACCTGCTTTCTCTTCCCCTCAGTTCGTATTTTACTATAGTGTTTATGAGTCCTCTCCATGGAGACAGAGGACTTGATTTTGGTGAAAACAAACCACCTGAGAAACCACCTTGGGTTTCCTCAACAGAGCAACAGTGTCACCATCTCTACCCCTGACTCTGCCTCCCCCTCACACCCAGTCAGCAGCACACAAATGTTACATAAAGCCGCTCCCCTGCATCCACTTGTTCTTGTGACTCAGAGACTGAGAGCTGAATATGTATTTATACAGAGGCAAGAAATGCCTAGTGAATCCAAGACTAGACCTCTACAGATGCAAGTGAGGAATGTTTTAGTAAATATATCTGTTAATCCCTGATATCCCTTTATTATCTTTAGTAAAAATATTACATAAATCCCTGACTGTATCACTTTACTCCTAGGAAGACAATCCTGCATTTGCATTAGTTGCACTGGCAACAGCACGGAAAACTCAAGACCTATTCACAACATTTAGAAACGGTAGCTGTAAATTTAGTGGGTTTTGATGGTTTAAGAAGTATAAAAGTAATCAAACATCATTAGGGAAATACTATGCCAAAAAAAAAAAAAGATGCAGAAACAGATTTACTTCAGAATATGAAGGGCTCCTTTGAAAAAGAAAATACTAATGCTAATGTCAGATTAGAATACAAGGTTCCTATTCTGAAACAGAAAACCTACGATAAGAGGCAGCCCTGAAAGCAAAACCAGCAAAGTAATAACAGTGTGCTGAACTCAAATGTATCATTGTCCTGTTTAGCACTTCCAAAACTTCACCTAAAATAATCTCAACAAATAATTTGTTTGAGTCATTTTCCAGAAAAACAAACTGACCTCCAGAATATTATTCCAATGTGCAAAATTCAGTTTGAATAATTTTTACTGGGAAGATAGCATTATGTGTGTCAATCAGTGTAGCACCCTGGCTCATGAGAATGTAAACAGAAGAAGCCAGGGGGAAAAAAGACCATAAATAAAACTATTCAGACTGTGGATGCACAGTGTGTGTGGTTTGTTGTCAGCCAAATATGTGGAAAGCAGCTTTTCATGTCAACTGGGGAAAAGTCACATCAGACACTAGTCCTATTAGGAAAACTTGCTCAGCAAAGGCAGGCAGGGTTCACTGCTTAACCACAGCTACATCAGCTCTATTGCCTACTCAAAATCAAATAGTATGCTTTCAGAATAAACATGTACTTGCATAAAACCACCAAATAATTGTAATCTGAGAAGGTCAGACCAAAACTTCTCACTGCTCCTGATCACATCCAAAATCTATCACCTTGATCTGCTCTGCAAAACACAGACATCTTCTAATAACAATCCCTTTCAAAGTCCTCTCTGAAAGTAATTAGCCACATAGCACCTAGGAGCTGTGTGCAAGAAAGACACTTGGAAATACTGCTGCTTTTCCTGGCTCTTCAGTTGCTTTATGATACTGTTAGGCTGCGGAGGAAATTGTATCATATATTCAGATGCACGGTTATTTTAAAGCAATTTTCTGAACTGAATTTCTGCTTGCAAGAAGTCCTTTTCCTTCATCAATATATATGTTAAATATATATTGAATATATAAACATATGCAAAGGGCTTTGGGTACTGTATTAAGCGTAAAAGATAACAATAGATCAGGAGATTGCTTCAAATGGACTTTAACACTCACCATCCAGGGTGGTGTTGGAAGAGTGTGAAAGTGCACTGCCCTGGCTGCTGGACACGCAGACCCTCAGCTGACACCCGTTGCTTGTGCGATTTGGTTCCTTTCTCTTCAGCTGTATTCACTGTATTTGCCTGTATATGTCTTTGCCTGTTTTGGTGGGCAAGCATCTCACTGGGCCATGGATCCCGGGCAGCCACACAACATCCAAACCCTACACAAAAGAAATGCCAGGAGCTACAGATGTCCCTGGGGCATGGAGCTGTGCTCCTTAGGGACGGAGTGCTTTCAGGCCACTGTAACCCAGACGTGAAATGAATCTTCAGCAGGCAGTAGGAGTCAGTGCTGAGGGGATCTATGGTGTGCCAAGGGGATCATGTAGACAAGTTTGTACTCTGCATACACACTGATAGAAATAAACCCAGTGCCTGAGCAGGGAATGCAGATTTTTGGGTACTCAGAACACCACTTATGTATTATTTTATAACTTAAAAAATTGTACTAGAGAAAATTAGACCATTATAAGTTGATGTGAACAGAAAGTTTGAGCCTGATCTTTGGCCTTGGTCCTTCTTCCCATCAGTAAGCACGGGAGAGGAAAAAGAATACAAGTGGAATTTGTCCAAAAGTTGTTAAACTGAGTATCCCCTTCAGATAACTGGTTCCCTCCAGACTGAAGAGGACAGTGAAAAAGTGTCCCTGAGATGATGTGACTGCAAATGGCACTTTGGAGGTCAGGCTGCAGACAGTGGCAGGTAATTACTGGACATAGTCAAGTATCACTCAGCCTCCTGTACTTCCTTAGGTATCTCTATTCATGACCCTCTCTAGGAAAACAGATACTTTATCTAGTGAGCTACACAGTCTCTCATAACCATCTGTGGAGAATCTGCAGGTGTTAAATTAGCTGCAGGAGGATGCCCATATGTTTCCTGCATACACTAGACACACATTGAGAAATATAACCAAAACGAAGCCATTGCAGATTGCACACAGTTAAGGCTAAAGGGCTCAAGCCAAGATCTTTAAGTAAAATTGTACACAGATGAGATGTAATTTACTGTGATGAAAAAACACAGTGAAGAAGAAGTGCAGCTTTCATTTCCTAATGTAGTTTCTTGGGCTGACATGGGAAGACAGTTCCCTGAGATGCTGAGCAGTCTCAAACTGCTGGCAACAGGACTTGGGGCTGCTCAGCATTTGCCAGGATCAAGCCTTTGCAGTCATTTCATACACTATTTTTTTTGCAATTGGTTGATTTACTTATGATTTATATCCTCGTATTGTAAATGTCAGAGTCAGCAATTGGCCTGCAGTTACTAATGGGAGTTATTTATTAATAGGATATACAAAGAGCCAAAAAGTAACAAGTCTTAGTCTGAAGGCAATTGGAGAATTTTTCTATTTGGCATAAAGCAGTTGAAAAATGGGTAAAAAATGAACAAGGATTGATTTTTTAGGATAAGCACAGCAAAAAGACCTTATGTTTTACATACAGATACACATATTCATACTCTTTTCTGTAGGCATAAGCACAGACTAACCATCTCACCAGTTCTTCTCAGAATCCTGAATACAGGTCTGTACATCTGTCTGGGAATACTGCCATTTTCACATTTTTTACAATCCAACATGCACAAATCCAATTTTTGTGAGCATAAACTAAGATTAAGCAACTATCTACAGCAGAGCTATGTGTCAGTCAAGAGTTCCTTCCAGACTTCCCCCCGCCACCAAACAGTATAGCTGGGAGTAGAGAAGACCCACAAGGCTTGACAAAGCCTTTTGTATGGGAGCAGGAGTTCCCACTTCTCCAAAAACCCTTAAGAAAGAAAGAAACCTATTACTCATGAGCATTTTTCTCTGTGCACAGAAAAAATGTAATTGATCCAGAGGATCCAAGGTGCGCCAGGCTGACTCTCACAGGACAGATGGTCTCAGTGCCTCCGGAGGAAGTAGAATTTGCCAAGCAAGCAATGTTTTCCAGGTCTGTATCTAACAGGCACTTAGTAGAGTGCAACCCACAGGTTTGAGAAAAATACACAAATGTGGCTGTTTGGTACAGAAAATCTGAGAAATAACAAGCCTGAGCTTTACTTTGGGGCCACAAAGCATGTTGGCTTCTGTGTGGCTTGGAATAACAGACCTTTTATCTCCTGAGGAAATGAAATACGGAAATGCAATCAGTTAGTGTTGGACTCTGGTAAGGCACATGGTTTATAATCTGGGGATTATGAAGATATGTCACCTGGTTCCAAGGAGAGATTCCATAATTCCGTGCTGTATTTGTTATCTTTAATGATTCTACCCCAATTTACAACAGGTAGTGCTCTTCACCTACAGCCTCCTACTCAGTGACAGAGCAGAGGTCTGCTGCCTTTGGGCTTACAAACATTTTCAGGGTGGAGCTTACAAGTTCAATCACCTCTCCTAATGTCCCAACTGCTTCAAAGCCATAGCACTTACTGAACAGTCTCCTTTGAACAGATGCAAGCACAACCCAGATGCGTAGCACACACACAGGGTGTGCCCCCATGCCCTTCAGTGGGTCTGTAGAATTACAGGTGTGAAAAGCCTGAACCTTAGCTGGGGTACACACCTCCCACATAGGCTGCCAGGGATTGTCCTCCAGGCACACCTTGCCTGGTCAGTCAAATACTGCTGGGAAACTGGGATGAGCTTGGATCCAAAACAGCCCAGAGGTGATATTCTTTCTGACCTACAGGAAGCGGTCAGGGTGGGACTCTGTCAGTGTGTGCCATCAGGAGAAGAAATGGGACTGTGAACAGATGGGGCCAGATTGACACACAAGCCTTTTTTACAAACTTCACAGGTATTAGATTTCCATGTGATCCAGAGTCCAACAGCACCTCAGCAGAGGATGCTCTGCTATCAGGGTGCAAGAGCCAGAATGATGAAGTGAGGGCTGCTGGGGCACATCCAGTGCTAGCAGCATCTGACACCACTTACTAATGCCAGAGTCATAGGTGCTCAAAGGGACAACTCAGAAAATGGTAGGAAATACCATTTTCCCAATGAGAGGGAAACCAAGAGGCTGCCAAACCAAGCATCTCTGCTGCAGGGTCCTCTGCAGGAGCAGAGGGGCACTGAGCCAACCCTGCCCAAACTTGCACCACTTCCCGCCCATGTCCTGTGAACACTGTGACTTGAACTCCACTCTGTGTATCCACTCTGTCCATCGCTGCTGAGCTTCTCACAGATACGCTTGCCGGGGACCAGACATCTGCACCCAGTCAGAGAGACTCTGTGTGACCCAGCTGTAAGGGAGGCCAAAGAAATGAGACATAAATACAGGATGAGAAGGCTGTAGGAGGTGATAACTTGCAGAGGCTATGCTCTACCTGCTACCCAGTTTTATTAGCCCTCCCTCCATACCACAATTGCTACCAAAGATGTAGTATTTTCAGAACACTGTTTCCTTTAAACAGATACAAGCACAACCCCGACACATATTCGAAAAGTCTTCTCTAACTATTTTTCACTTACTTAGAGACCAAACAACATCTGCCTTTATAGACAGGGTTCTGCAGTGGGGGAAAGTGGTGGTTGCTGGCTGCCTGTGTTGCAGTTCTCCCCAGACTGGGGTGTGGAAGATTGTAAACCTTACAGCAAGGGAGGGCCGAAAAGATGAATGGTGGTGTTCTCATATCTCAGGTTTTGCTCTGGCTGAGCACACTAGGCTGAAGAAAAAAGCAGACTGTGCATATGCTTTGGCACATCTTCTAATTTTTTCCTTGTCTTTGTCCTTCCAGGCACCCAGTGGTAAGAAAGTGGCCTCGTAGCTACGAGTGGTTCTTCATGAAAATGAACATTGAACACATCTGGCTTCAGAGCTGGTATGGAGAAGTTTCTCCCATTGCAGTAGAAGAGTATTTAAAAGCAGTTCCAAGTAAAGGATGATTGAATGGGCTTTGAGATAGAAATCTCCTGGGTTTCCTTTCCAAACACTTTTAAAATTTCATGGTAGATGGTTTCTTTACAGTGGTATTTTTTTTCTTCTCCCAAGAGGCTTCAAAATAGCCCCGTCTCACATGGAGCAGAGGGAAAATAAATCAACACAGACTTTCAAATTATAAAGGAGAGGTGGATACTAGCCCTACCCTGCAATGTACAGACTTGTCATTTCAAGCAGGCAATGCGTCATCTGAAATGCTGTTTTTAAAATGCTTTGTATCTGTTTGTTTTGACTTCTATTGCTGTGCACCCACAGGGAAACTACACTATGTGCTAAATATACTGTTCTGATTTGCAGAAAATGCAAATTGCCTACTCAGAACCCTCTATGTATTGTGGAGGTATTACTGCTGCTTTGTCTCCCTCGATTTGTCAGTACTGTAAGAGAAACTTAATAGCTGCAAATTTAGGTATTTAAGTATAAAAACAAATTATTTGCTAAAGCTGTCCTCATTTGCTAACTTCTTTCTTCTATGTGTGTTTTTCCCTAATTAGATAGTTGGATATTTCACTTGGAGATTGAGTAAAACTTCTCTCTTTAGCAGAGAAAATGCAATCAGTTCAAACAACACAGCTCCAATATAACTTGTCTCTGACACAAAGCTAGTTAAACACATTAAGGGCCAAAATCAAATCAGCCCCACAAGGATTATCTCAATACAAGTATAAACATTCTTATAAGAAGAATTTAAGTAAATGTTCTCAGCTAGACTGTTCCTGTTGAGACAGGAAAAGTATTTTTAATAGCCTGTAGTCCCAATATTTTTTGTCTCCCTGCTCCAGCCACTGCTTTATTTTTAATTGGCTTGCGCAACTGATTTTTTGTAAGCCCTCACTAGCTCACTGAAGGGTGGAGCCCGTCCATTAATTCTGTTTCCTCACTAAGATTTAAAGGGCTTGTTCATGCATTTATTTTTTAAAGAAGCCTAAAGATGGTAGACATTTCAGGCCATGAAAAACTACTTTTCCCAGTGTGGAAAGTGCAAACTTTGTTGCAAACACATTATGTACAGGCTTCTCATGTGGGTATACCAAAAGTGTTCAAAGGTATTGTAATTGCCGTCAGCCCTCCCTCTAGATGTCCTCCTGGTAAACTTATTCTGCAGTTCTTAAGGGTATCACAGAAAGAAAGTTCCCATGGCTAACCAGCCAAGTCACCACACAGTTTAAAAATTACATGGCTGCTCTCCCTGCTACAGTAAGAAAGAGACACACTGAGATGGGGTTTCTGTGCCTGTGGGAAGGTCTTCCAGCATCCCTGGGAGTGCACCTGAGCTCTGGACACCAGCCTGCACCACGTCTGGGCTGGGGAGGAGCCTGGGTGCCTGGGCGAGTGACCTGAGCTTGTACAGGTTAATCCCTGGGCAGAGCTCGGAGGCAGCGCATGAGCCATGATCAGCTGCAAGCCAATTAACTGTAGCTGAGCTTATTTTGGCTCAGGCATGGAGAGAGGGAGTCATTCCCAGAACATGGGCATCATGCTGGTTTAACTACAAGGGGCTGCTTAGCCCTAGGGTGAGTCCCGGGCCCCAGGCACCACTACTATTCCTGATATTCTGTAAGAAGCAAAGGCAAATGAGGGGGGAAAACTTTGTTTAGACACTCACTACGCTTTTTTAATTCTTGTCTCCTTGCCAGAGATTTTGTTAGCCGTGCTGATCTTTCGCAGAGGTAATTACACAAAAGGAGGAAGTGTCCTGCCTGAATCTATTTCCTTCTTTTTTTTTCTTGGCAGATGAGCTGCATTTTCACATTTGAGTTTGCCCCTGAATCTTGCATTGTGTAGTACTGAAGCAAGATGGCTCATCCTATAGAGATTTATAGAATACCATCAAGTGAAATCCACCTTAATTCATATAATTTTGCTATGTGGATCTTTGTCCAGTATGGATTTGATGACTTGGTCCATTAGGATTAATGGGACTTTTAAGTCTGAGTTCAACAGGGAGGATACTAGACCTTGTAAGGCAATTCCACAGGTGTAACATTTCTGTGAAACTATAATCACATATTTCCTCATCCCAGTTCACTACTATTCCCAGAGAAACCTGAAACCCCTATTCTGTCCCTCACTCCTAAATACACACAGATGAAGCAAATCCACAATACAATCTTAATGTTTAAACAAACTGAAGAGAGGAAGAATTTTAGAAGTGCTACTGTTACTATACTCTCAATTTCATTCACATCCCCTGGCAACAGTGACATGATCCTATGTCCTATCCATTAACTTATTAACTAGCCTGGAAGCAGTAAGAGATTGTGTCAATGAGGTTCAGAAGAGCTTTAATGGTTTAAGAAGTTAGTGTGTACTAAGACAGGTTTTGAATTACAACACCCTACTTGTTATAGGCTGTCTCCCTGCACGCACAGATTAATCAGAGTAACTTCTCTATTGTAAAATGACACATTCATCAAGAAGCTTTTCTATATGGACCTGCTGTAAGGCTCTTGACAGAACCTCAAAACATGAAATGCTGGTGACATGTAAAGGGACAAAAGGGGCCTCATGAAGAAATGTTGTCTTAAATCACCTGCTCTCATTTCATGCTTCCTTCACCCAACGAACAGCTACCATGAGAGTCCTTGAAGGTCTGTAGAAATTCATCAAAAATATGACCTGCAGATTTTGAAAGGAACTTTCCAGGCCCACCCCCGCCCCCACAAAAAAACAAAAAAAAAAAAAAAAAAAAAAAAAAAAAAAAAAAAAAAAAAAAGGGAGGTGATAGTAGTTTACTTATTTGGGCTTTATATTATTATTTATAGGCTAGTTCTAATTTTTCTTTAAACAGACAAATGTCTGAAGTAGTATTGGTCACCACATGGTAAGTCATATTTGTTGAAGCTTTTAACCCAAAGAGTTTTATCTGGAATACCATAATAAAACCATAGTTTCTTTAGACTGTAGAGTCTGATCTCGCTTCAGTTCAAGTCAATAGCAAAAATCCCATTTATTTGTTGAGCTTTAATTATTGGATCAAACAGGCATTTTCATAAAAGGTCTAGATAAGCTCTTATATATTTATTAAGTATTTCAACTAGCTAACATGTAATTTCCATGTGTTCTATATTTTCATTATTTCTGTAGTTTCCCCAAAAAAGTTTGTTGCGCAACACGTTTAAAATTTTAACTGTGGTCTTGTAATATTTAAAATATTTATTTAGTAACTTCTGTATACTTGGTGAAAAAAGGAAAATGAAGTTGAAAAGTTGGGCTCTCACTTTTTGCTAATTTGGGCAAAAGAAATGCATGTACAGAATTTAGGCATTGCTATTTTGAACTGCTGTTCTTATTTAACCAAAGAATGCTCTGTTTCTGATGAAATTTTCATCACTTCACTGGTTGAAATGCAACCTGTCTCATTTCTGGATGTGTATTGCAATTTGCAATGTATTTTGATTTCTAAAAATATTGAAAGTTGTTAACAAAATGGCCATGGAGAAGAAATGCAAATAAAACAAATTTCAAAGCAGAAACTGTGTAAGGATATTTTTCAGTACACCATTCACCGGAGTAACCAACCTTGTGCTAACAACCATTGCAATTTTGTCTGATCTGAACATCTGTTTTGGGTTTTTTTCCCCTGAGTTTTCCTGGACCAAAATATTTGTGGGAGTTGAGACTCAGATCTGCCTTTTCTCTGAGGAGAAAAGTCTAGCCAAGCACCTTTTATCATTCCTTAGTCTTCTCATTATTGTGCGCTTTGCTTTCACTGTGGCAGCTAAATGTCACTCTTGAAGTTCGCTCTTCTTTTCTGCACGAAGGAACTGAGCACTCACCTCTTGGGTGTGCATTAATCGTGTTTTGGAAGTCTCCTGAGTGCTGTTTCTTCCCTTGCCAGCCTTGCTCTTACAAGTTCTTGTTACAGCTTGTTCTCTGTTGTCCACTTTCCTCTGCCACATTTTCTAAAGCCAAGTCTGACAATTTATCTTTTCATCTTGCTTTCCTACACCATCTCCTTTCAACAGAATTCAAGCCCTCATACCAAAATTCCCACTTCATATCCAATAAAGAATAGAATAGAATAGAATAGAATAGAATAGAATAGAATAGAATAGAATAGAATAGAATAGAATAGAATAGAATAGAATAGAATAGAATAGAATAGAATCACAGCCTATGTTAGGATCAAATAACAGCCTGTGTTTCCTATTTACACTTTAAATCTTTGTCTTGCCACTGGTTGGACTGCATTTACTGTAAGAACTGTGACAGCAGTTCCCTAACCTGTACAAATACCAGTCAACACCAGTTTCCTATTTCCAGTAATCTGTATTTTTGAAAGAACATTTCCTGCAGCTGTTATTTTTCTTTCTACTTACTGTTTTTACTTTTATCCCATTTCTGGAGTGACATCTATTCTGATTACACCAAGCGTCTTTCACTTATTTACAAAAAAAACCCCACCCTAATTTGAACATTTCTGGAATCACTGAAGTGTTGTCACTTTCTTTAATCTGCTTTTTGCCAAATACTGAATTCACACTTCTTCCAAATTGTGTCGCTTGTCATCCTTCAATAAAGCTCATTTTTTACGTGCCTTTCCTCCTCCACCTCCACATGCCCTCTCCCATCTAACATTTTGCTAGATGCTCCTCTGTTTCCTTATCCTATTTTCTCTAATTTTTTTTCACTAACTCTAATTTTCCTGTGTTCTTCCCTCAGCTTCACAGTTCTTCTCCACAGCCTCTTCCACATTACTTTGTCTGCTTGGTCTTGTCAGTCTTCTCGATTTTGCCACCTTAATCTTGTCACTATGCTCAGTGCCTTTGGAGAGAGTCCTAACACTGCCAAGTCTTATTTTGGGAGAATGCTAGAGAGTTGCTTTAAGGAATACTTTGGGTTTTAAGGTATTTATTTGTTTGTTTGTTTGTTTGTTTGTTGAAACACTGACTCTGGAACAGAAATGGGAACATATTGGCCTTGATGCTGACACAGAATAGGGCAATTCATCGAGCTCATGGCGTTTTCCAATGATACCTTCTGCACAAACTATTCCAGGCTTTATGAGGCCCTGCCTGTGTCAGCAGCCACAACATATAATCATGATTAGGAAGGACATCAACAAAGTGTGACAATGTTGTTTGACAACATAGGTAACAGTGCAGGAACACACAACTGTTGTCTTCTGAAGGGAAACAACCATTCAAAAAAGGTTGGTATCTGGTGAAAACAAGTGATTCATTTTAAAAGCTGGGAAAAGGTACAGATGTGTTCTATGAAAAAATAGGGAAGATTCTATTTAAGAAGAGGTGTATGTCAAGTACTTCTATTTAATGGAAAACAAGTCCATAGAATGATCATATCTATTTAGTACCTTAATTTTGTACTTATATACTTTTTCCTCCAGACACAGTACAGACCCTGGCACCATTTTTCATCCTTCTGGAACGAGTTCCCCTCAGCCCAACAGCACGGGCGCCGTGTGTATCTGAACGTGAGTAGCTCCGTTCCCTTTCCTCTACATGTCTGTACACCGTTCTGTTCATTGCTGGCTTCCGGCCACCTCTTGTTACCGTGTGTCCTTGTTTCTGGTGCTTCAGCCTCCCTCCACTCCTCAGGAAGCCCTGCTTCACCTTCGAATGAGGGCGAGGTGTGCCCCAGAGGGTGCGGTAGTGACTCATGTAACTTGACGCGTGTGTCACTGCCGGAATGGTGGACAGGACTCGGGACGGCCGCCCATGGCAGGGTCCAAGACCGAGCAGCCCCCGAGGGCTCGCTGGCAGGGAAAGGCGGGTGCCAGGCAGGGGCAATGGACACTCCGTGCAAGAGGCGCTTCACTTTGATCCCCGTGGGCACCAGTTGCGTGCCGGGGGCCGGGGCTGAGCTGCGCTCCTTACACAGCCCCGGGGCCAATGGCATCCTGGCCTGTATTAGACATAGAGTGGCCAGCAGGGAAGTAATTCTCCCCTTGTACTCGGCACAGGTGAGGCCACACCCCGAGTGCTGTGTCCAGTTCTGGGCCCCTCAATTCAAGGATACTGACGTGCTAGAATGCGTCCAGAGAAGGGCAATGGAGCTGGAGAAAGGTCTGGAGCCCAAGTCCTGTGAGAAGCAGCTAAGGGAACTGGGGGTGGCCAGCCTGGAGAAAAGCAGGCTCACGGGAGACCTCCCTACTCTCTAGAACGACCGGAAAGGAGGCTGTAGCCAGCTGGAGGTCGGCCTCTTCTCCCAGCCAACCAGCAACAGGACAAGAGGACACAGCCTCAAGTTGCGCCAGGGTGCGTTTAGGTTGGATATTTGGAGGAATTTCTTCACAAAAAGGGTGGTAAGACATTGAAATGAGCTGCCCAGGGAGGAGGTGGAGTCACCGTGCCTAGGGGTGTTTAAGGAAAGACCAGAAGTGGCACTGAGTGCTATGGTCTAGCTGACATGGCGGCGGTGTTCGATCACAGGTTGAATTCGATGATCTCAGAGATCTTTTCCAATCTGATTTCGCGACCCTGCGGCTACCGCA
>VYXC01009540.1:815383-874114 GCA_013397175.1 Platysteira castanea
GTGGGGATGTGGGGAGGCAGAAATCCCTGTAAAAATGGTACAGAGAGCCGGAATTTTGTTTTCTCTTCCTATAAGCCACGGTGGGGAAAAGCAGGGACCATCTTCTATCTCCTAAGTTACGGTCCGGGCGTCAGGGAGGAAATGCGGCACAGCCATCGGGACCGGCAGCCGTGTGACAGACTGGGGTGGGAGGCTTGGATTTCCTTTAGGGATATCTTTTTGCCTGGTACCCTCCGGCAGAATGGCTACAGCGGTCACAGGTAGGCCGCTTTCTGCAGGCCGTGTTTAAAACGCACCAGGTATCCCGAAGGTGCCTTCAGGTGCTTTTGAAGGTACAGCCTATTTGAAGGTAGCTTTTGGTACAGGCTTTGTTATAGCTTCACCATCCTCTCCTGCGCAGGTCTGTTGAGAGAGAGAGAGAGGTGTAAGCATCAGGTAATCCTTAAATGCTCGCAGATGCAGTAGGAAAACTGAATCCTGGAGAAGGATGTTGGCTTGTCTCAGCGTGCTGCTGCTGATATGTAGCCTGCAGAAGGGTTCTGTGATTTTTGCCGAGATAGGAATTCAGATGTTCTGTCACCACAGTCCTCTCTTGGGCTACGACACAAAAGAGTTGCTGAATTTTTATGGTTATGACAACATTAAATGCCTAAATGAGAGAGGGGGAAAAAGCCTCAAAACTTAGCAGTAAAATCTGTTTGCTTTTGTAGATTTTTGAGAAACTGGAAGGTCTTCAGAGGAGGATGCGAAGACAAGGCAAACTAAGTAAAAAATTCTGTAGATGTGTGCTTCACGTGGTTTTGCAACAATGAGTTTATTAGTGCCTGGGCTCTCATTCCTGGTTGTGAGGAAGGGAAGGACCAGGGACTTGGTTGAAGCAAAACCATAATGTGTTTCTAAAGGAAACAAACTTATTTTCTCATAAATATATGTACTGAGCTGAAAATCTCAGCTAGGGAGCTGTTACTCTATCACACATGTGATTTATCAATTGGAAAACATGTATCTCCTCTTGGAATACCCAGTGGCACCAATTGGGGGATTGGAATCATGATTATTGTTCATACGCTGCTGCTTGCTTGAGATCAGCCTGGCCCATCTCATATTCTTAATTCACTGTGAAAGTGGAGTTGAGATGCTAGATAAAATGAACCTTTGGTTTTGATCCTAGGTGGTGATTAAGGTACTTTGTTGTGTAGTACTGCTTTCGCCTTAAACAGTTGCTTTTTCTTGCTTTCACTCTGTATTGGCCAATCAGTACAATTTTTTTTTTTTGCATTCTTCTCCATTCCCCGTTGTAACCTCTCATAAGTATTATTTTCTCTTTTGATGAATCTTCTTCTCCTTTTCTTATCTTGCTTATTTTATAATTTTTTAAAAAAATTTCTCTTTTCTGCTGTCATCTTTGTGCTACAGAAGACCTTCTTGGGTTTAATACTCAGTTTTGGACTTCGCTAGTATGGTTACATCTGTCAGTGACATAAAGAGAAGTGCTGTCAGACTGCTCGTTGGGATTTATTTTTTTGTTGAACTGGCAGAATGTTGCTGATGAAAGTTCCACCTATGTAAAGAGTATGACTTAGTATAGTTCATATATACAGTAATACATTTGTATTTATACTGACTTCATAAATGCAGGTTCGACCTTATGATTGTTCGAATGGGAGTATGATAAGATATCACAATTATGATATATCATAAATATGATGTAGTTCGGATGTGGTCATAAATGTTTGTTTCATGGTTGACACTTTCAGACATGTAAATGTTCAAACACTTTCAGTGCACTTTGGGAATAAAGAGAAGAGGTACTGTTAGTGTTTTAAATCTTAAGCTGTTTGAAGGGAGGTGATAGAAAGGTCTGTGGAAGACTGGCAAGGAAGAATGTGGAAGGTAAAGCTGTACCTTCCACAGGATCTACTTTTTCATTTCTGTGAAGGGATTTGTGAACTGGCACATGAGGAAGCAAGCTTTGCTTCTGCAGGGAGTGCTGAGGATAAATACTCTGGGAAATCTGCAGTGCAGTAACCAAGGAGTGGAGTTATAGGCATAAGTAAAATCCACTTAATGCATTTGCAATTAGTGGCACTGAAAATGATGTGAGATGAAACAATGGTTGCAACTGCTAGAGATGCAGCCCAAATTATGTGAAGGTGATAGATAGCTTTCGTGGTCTCAGTGTCATCTTTTCATTCTCCTTCTGGAACACCTGACCTTTTAATTTTCTGGGATGTGTGTGATACATGTATGCTATTTTTGTTGGTGGTCTTTTGGCGTTTTTAGGCATGTTTCAGCTTGAGTAAAAAGATAGGTTCTTGATTAGGTAAAGAAATGATTCGTTATAGCTGGCGTCAAAGCATTTGATAAAGAACAAATGTTCCAAATAATCTGTATTTCTCACCTTGTTAGCTTCATGAGTGCAGTGAGTAGGGATTTTAACTAAAGTTTTGGAACAAGGGAGTCGAGAATCTGGATGTCTAGCCTTGAAATCCTGTCCCTTCTTCAAAAAGAAAGTTCTTTAGATGTGACTCTACTGATATGTCTCCTTTCAAGCCTTTGCTCTTTGTCCAAATTACATTGTTCAAAATGCTGGATGACTTCCCTCCTCGAGGAAAGTAATAGTGACATAATTTCATGTGTGGCTGAGAAGATTTTTCCATTGGAAAAGTTTCATTTTACCCAAATGCTTCGAAGAGTTGTACTTCATTTGCTGAATCTGAATGATTTAAATTCAGACTTCAGTTTTACAGACTTTGCAGGCAGTCTTAACTCTGTTCATTTTCGGTGATGGTGGTGAACTTAATACAATACAGAAGCTTCAAATTGCTTTCCAAAACCAAAATAGATACTGCATGTAAATATTAGCTGGGAGTGGGTTGGAGAGGCAAAGTGTGGAGTGTTATGGAGACTAGACTAAGGAGAGTCAGAGGCTCAGTTCTGGTTGAGAAGTTAGGGGGAGGCAGAGGTATATTGCAGTGGAAAGAAAACAGGGTCTTCTGTTTCTATAGTTTTCCTGTTACACTTCATGCTGGGCACCCAGCCATCTCTGTATCCCCCCTCAAGCTAGGGCTTGGTGATCCTGGTCAGAACACGTGTTACCGTATTGTAGACTGTGGAATGAAATGCGGTTGTGCTTGACACACAGGGGTGGGAGGCACTGGCTGTACGAGTTTGAGGTAGGTCTGGAGTAGGGCTTTAATTCATGGTTTGTGGATTTAAGGGGAGGCTTGGGACTTAATTTGAGTGTATGACTTTGGCTACATAATGAAAATGGTCTTTGATTTGCCAAAATACATCCAACTAGTTCTTTCCTCCATTATCATGTCTTTTTAATGCATCTGTATTGAACAAAACAAATGCAAATTACTTTGTGCTCACGATTCTATAAGTTCTTGCTATCTCTGAAGTGGCAGAGTTAGAGTTATTTTGGCATGTAGTTCAACTCTGTGCTACATTGCCTGCAGCACTACTCAGGATTCTCAAATGGTGCATAATTTCTGTATTGGTGCTGGTTTCTGGTACTGTAACTGCTGAAAGGACAGTGGCTTGCTTAAGTAAGACATGACTGGATGATGTTGAACTGGTAATACTGTTCTGAAGAAGCAGGAGTAACTGCTTATATCTGTGTTATAGATAAAGGTGCATATGTGTTGGAACTCAGGTGGAAAAAGTATGTGTACCAGTGGTTATACATCCTCCTTGAGGCAGGTGAAAATACAACGTGCACCAGGGATTAGGTGAGATGAGGTTGGGGTAGATGGTTGAGACAAAGCTTGTTAGGGGATTGTTAGTGTACTGGTAACAGCCATTTGTTTGGACCAGGTGCTAAAAAGAATATTTGGTGTTAGTTGTGGCAGTTTTAGTAGGGTGCCTATGGTTTAAATAAACCAATGGACTGACCTTAAACATTTTTTCTAAGATGGTTGAACTCTGAAACTTTCTGACATTTCTCAGGAGGACAAAAACTAGAGTGTGTCTGTGATCAGTTTCCAGATGGCAGAAAGTTATCTTCCTCATCTCCAAGTATGAATGGGAATAAATGCTGTAGTTTGGGGTGCTTGGAATCAAGATCTATACCTGTCCTACTTTTTCCTCATCAGGAGAGTGCTGGTTTCCTTTTGCAAGAAAATACTGGGAGTGGTAGCAGTAAAACTGACTGCACTGGCAGGAAACATACCTTCATCTTCAGAGTTCCAAATCTGCCCTTTTTTGCAAGTATCCTAAGCATCTGCCAGCCATGATAATATTAAAAAACACAGACCAAATTTTGAATGGACCCAATTTCACTGAAGCATCAATCAAACCTGGAAAAAAATTAAGTTTACTCTAGCAGAGTAAAAATGTGATTATTTATTGTAAAATTAGAAGGTTATAGAAAGGCAAAGCCAATAGAACGTGCTTTCAGTAGATGCATATATATGACACTTGGAGTTTTCTTTATGAATGTGATTTGAGGTGTCTGAGTTGTGTGGCAGTTGAAGAAACTGATGGAATGACTCAACATCATTTCAGTCTTTGAATAACAAGTTTCAGAACATAAGGCTAAAATTAGCAAGGAATGAGTTAAAACCCTTAGTCTTACTGGCTGCTCAGGGCAACTGCTTCTCTGAGACTGCTCTTGTTCCTTTTGTAATCATGGATTGCAATTATTCTTCTCTTCTCCCCCTTCTATCTCGTGACCTTCAAGGCCACTGTGTTTAGTTGCGTATATTTTTAATGGCAGGTTCATCAACAAGTCTTTAAAACTGTTGAAATGCTTTTAACAGTATTTATTTAAAAATGTATAGTATGCTTATGTTTATTCTAAAAGTGGAAGGTGTCACACTGTCTAGCAGCCATTGTGCAAAAGTAGCCTGACTTTCATTTCAAGGAAATAACTGTCTGATAGTTGGGCATTCTGGTCACTAAGCAGAGAAAAACAATACTTATTGTTGTGGGGGTTTTTTAATACTTCATCATTAGAAATAGTGCAGAGAATCCATAATAGTGCAGGATTAAACTGACTCATCATTTCAGGACTGAGGTGCCAACTTATTGATTGAAAAATCCAGGCTACCTCTGGTCTTGAAACTTCCTTTTCTTCCTTAAGCTTGCATGAAGCCGCGTAAATCTTTCCAACTCATTTGTACCATTCCCTGGCCATGCTTAGGCACTCCTCCTGTTATATGTAGTTACAATTGATTAAGGACACAGGACCTAATTTCCAGGTTTAGGTATGGGAATAGCAGTTCTTAGCAATGTAAGATAAATTCCTACCTTCGTATGTTTTTTTCTTGCTTAACTCCCTGTGGAGTTGTGCAGGGTCAGAGAGCAGAGAGTGTTTCATACTCTTCTCTGAGATTCATTAATCCCTCCGGTAGTGCTTTTGTGCTGGTTCAGAGAGAAGAGCAATATTAATTAACCAGTTCGTAGTATCCTTGGACTTGGGGTGAGCAGAACTAATTAGTGGAGCCTGGTTGGTTGTTGTCTGTCTGTCTTCAGCTTCACTGCTTTGTGTCTCCAAACACACCCACCAAGCAAGGCAACCTAAGTGGAGTGGGTGTTGCTGGTGAGCAGAGTGGGCTGCCTGAGGGGAGGCACAAGTTGGCATAACCCTATTAGGAAAATCTTCTCTTTTGCTGGGTCTGGATCTGGCAGACACAGGTGTAATGTTTCATAGAGTAGGTTATCAGAGGTGGGATGGTTGTGTTTAGGGGAAGTTGAGAAGGGAGGGTTATTCAGCTAAGGCCTGGAACCTTTAGTTTTCATTCAAAGCAAACTATCTGTGCCTTATGGAGGGAGGAGTTCTACATATACAAGTGAAACTTCTGCAAATTCCCCGTGGCTTGGTAGCAGAGTGGCCAGATTGAAAAGCTGTTGCAGCCATATTGTCTCAACTAAAGGAATTCGGTTTAAATAGTTCAGGCAAATAACTCTTTGTCTTAGTAGGCAGAGGTGGGTGAAGCCAGAATGCAGCTTTGAATTTTGAAAATCCTCATTTGATGTAATGTTATAAATAAGGAAGCCGTTTCTTCTGACATAGCTTCTCAGTAAGGAATCTAACACAGCCAGAAGGCTTTAAGTCTTCAGGGGGAGGTCTTATTGCAGGTAGGTAGTCTTGTGAATCTAAAAAAGGTAGCTGTAACATTACAGCTTTAGATTTTCAGCTAGAAAAACCCCTCTCTTTTTCTTCCTTTCTCTCTGAATCAAGACTAGTTTCACTTTTTCTCAGGGGTAAGAGAGCAAAGGAAACGATAAAGCTGTGACTTACCAAGGGAGCTCCAGTGTTAGTACAAACAAAGTGAGAACTATTCAAATAGAAATAGTATAGAACAGTGAAAATGTGACATTTTTAATGGGTACATTTGTTTGTAATTTATTTTGTAATACTTGGGTTAGGTACTTCTGAGAATACTGGACATTCTTCCGGAAAAAAATGAAGTAAAACACTAGTCACAGAGGTCTTTGGGTTTTGCTTGTTGGTCTTGATCTTACTGGTTTTGGTGGTGTTATGTTGCCTAAAGGTTTTGGGTTTTTTTTGAAATTAGGTTTCTTTTATATGGATTGAGTGCTCTAGACTTCTAATGTATTAGAAAAACCCTTTGGTTCACTGCTCCCAAAAGAGACACAAAGTATTTCTTGACAAGTCCTTGTCATGAAGCCTCATTGCATTTTGAGTATTTAGTATTTAAGAATCTTTAAGTATTTCAATGTTTAAAATAATTATTCGAAATCTGAATCTTTTTCTCTTTTGTTTATATATCCAGTGTAATTGGGCTATGGGTTCAGATTCAAACTAAATTGAAGTGTCTCTGTGATATCCACATACTATCTCCATCTGCAACTAAAATTCCCATGCTGACAAGTAAAAGACCAGCTGTTCCTGAGTTGCAAGCTAGAACTTGAACTGCTTTGAGATGAGATGTGTATGATTTGTCTGGCTTTTTTGCATGGATCCACATCTCACCTCACTGTGGAATGACGAATATAGGGCCTTGAACAGATAAAGATGCATATTAAACTTTATCTCATGTTTAAAAGTTTTTGAAAGAAGATGAAGGATCTTTACCAGTAAACTTTCTATCAATTCTGCTATTTCTGAAAAAAAAAAGCGCTGGAGGCCTTCCTATAACTTTGCTCACTGATCTTAACTGGAGAGACCAAATTACCATCAAGCAAGAATGCCTATATTTTTACTGTGACTACTGACTTTTTTCTTTTTTTATTCCCTCCAACAGGAACAGGAAATACAGTGGTGATAATGGTTGGCTATCCGAAAGGAATAGAGATATTGGAACCAGTACGAAGAGGGATTCCAGTAAGAATGAGTATTGTTGTTGGCACACGACATGTGCAAGAATACATTAGTGGTCAATCAGTTGTGTTTGTAGCCATTGCCTTCATCACCATGATGATTATATCGCTTGCTTGGCTCATATTCTACTATATACAACGTTTCCTGTACACAGGATCACAGTTTGGAAACCAGGTAAATGGAGCTAATGACACTTAAGAGTATTTACCTCCTTCTTGTGTCAAATCAGTTGCCTAACTGATTGTTTATAGAAGCATTCTTGAAGATCTGTGCCTTCTTCCTATTTTGCTAACTGCGAATGCTGCTCAGCCATAGTCAGTGAGGCTAATAAGCACTATGCTGATTGGCATCGCAAGTTTGACTAGTTATAATGGTTAGATGTTCATATGAAGTAATGAGAAATACATTTAGCCACTTGTCAACAACAGAGTAAGGGCAGCTTCTTATGTGATCTCTCACCTAACTGAACTTCCTTCCTTTTGACATTAGAAGTTATTTTTGTTCTTCAGTTATTTTCATTCTGAAAGTATTAACTTCCCTAACCAGGCCTTTTTAATGGAAAGAGATTATGGTAAGTTTTTTATTATTATTTTCTTATAAAACCCACAAATTTTTCAGGGTAGAATTTTTAGTTCTAAAGCTTTATGAAACTTTTGATACTTATGATTCCAGAACTCCACTGTAGAGTTACTGAATTACAGCAGACTTGAAGGTGCATATGTGGTGAGATGCAGCTCTCTTGGGCTATTTGAGGTACTGAGAACAGTGAGAGTACTGAGAAGGTTTGGAGGGAGTAATTTTGCTCCTTGTTTGCCCTTTTCACATTTCTGTACTTTGACAGAATTTTTAAAAAAAGCCAGCTTTACTTTTTTCCCCTGAGGAAAGTACTTCATCACAGAACAGTTTAGGCTGGAAGGGACCTCTGGACCCCTGCAGTCAAGAGAGCAATTTACATGGAGTTGTTGAGGATGTAAGTCCATCTGAGTTTTGAAAATACCTTAGAATGGCACTTAGCTCTGCTTTTCAGCTACTGCAAATAGGTTAGATTTCTTCCGTGATCATCAGCAGCTGTACCGTAGTTTTCTGCTAAATGAAAAATAAAGTTGCACTTGTTTATATTTGCAGGTTCTTTTTTTTAACCCTCAGTTCAGAAAAAAATATTGTTCCCATTAGTGCTTAGCATGTGGACTTCTGCCTTCTGCTTGAAGATATAGATTCTAGCTTTGGGGGAGGAGGGAAGGGATTTTTGTTTGCTTTCAGCAGTCTAAACAGTGTTTAGAACTTACAGGACTCTTCTAGGAAAATATTTAATTTCTTTTTTCAATAACTAAGGATAACACACAGGACTTCTATATTGATTAAATTGGTAGTCTCCCTGAAGTTGTGGTTTCCTAGAGTCTTTTTTACCAAGCTTTAAATCTTAGAATTTATTTTCTGAGAATACTTTTGGGAAAACAAAATACTTGAGAAGTATTTATAGGAAAAAGGATGTATTTCTGTGTTGTAACAGTTGTTTGGTGAAGAAAGTTGCTTCTTCCTGTTGCCTTTTAGATAGTTCACATGAAGGGAAGTTCACATGTTTTATGAAGCATCATATCATATCATGTACTTTAGTTTTAAGGATGTGAATGTGATGTTTCTCAGAAACATGTGCCACTACCTCTTAATAGATTTTGCCATTGTCATTCAAACGCCAATAGATTTTGCCAGTGCTGGTCATCCAAATGCTTCTTAAATAAATGAAACTGTCTGGCATTAGAAGGTTATGCCACTTTCTCAAATCTTTCTCTTCTAAAATGGCCACTGAAAATAAAAATGATGCAAAGTTGGAATATGTTTTGAAGATATTATTTGAGATGTATTACTAAGTTTTAAAAGAATTTTGGAAACAAAAAGCCACTTTCTAACCCAAATCTCATTTTGCTTGGCTTATAGAATGTAGTAAAATTAAAACTTTTGAGTTAAATATGTTATGCTCTAAAGCAAGCTGCTGTGAAGAAGCTGCTAAGTGAAGATGAAAATGAGTATCTTAAGGTTTATTCTAATATCAGTTTAGCAGTAAAACTATAGAAGATCTTCTTGCTATTGAAGATGAAAACAGGACTGTGCAGAAAACCCTGAGAAGGTGGAATAGGGTTCTGCTGCTGGTTTTGTCCATTTCTGGGAGTCCTTTCAGACTACTTGTCTCTAACACCATAAAAATTTAAAAAACGCTATTTTCAGTGCTATACACTTGTAAAATGATGTATGTCAGCATAATTATTACAGAGAAAAGCTGCCATTATGGGTTTGGGGTATTTTATTCCTTTGTAGTATTTCTTCAGTGAGGATTGCTGCTAGACAGGTCAGCATCTGTCAGCTGGGAGTGTTTAGTTTCTCAGTTTCTTGCAGTAGCTAGCACTTTGTCTTGGAATACAGTACTGCTTTCTTTTCTCGCTTCCCCTCTAAGCACAATTCTACTGTATAGAAGTCCAGTATGGTGCATCATGTCTGTAGAGCCTTTCTTGTCATGTCCTTTGCATAATGTGTCCTTTCAGTGCAAAGCTTCATCCAGTGTAGGAGACAGTGTTTAACTGGGGGGAAATATTAATAGCTACAACAGCCTTTTGACCTGGTGGCCAGCTGTAGGCTGCCTGGCAGGATTGCGCCTTCTCCCAGGCTGGTGCAAAACGTACGGTGTGCTTGCTCATGGGCCTGCCTAACTGGAAGGTCTGGTTATATGGGTGTTGTTACAGCTCTCCTTGCCTCTAAAGCCTACACGGGTTTCAGCTTTCCTGTGTGGGCAGGCCCCTGATGCCGGCAGCCAGGGTGCGGGACCGCAGTCAGGGTGCGGGAGTGCGGCTGCCGGTGCGCTCTGCTCCCCGCGAGCGCGGTGCCTGCAGAGCGCCTGTGCTGCTGCGCCTCAGGGGTGCACCACTTACTGAACATCTGCTGGCTGCAAGTGCTTTGTAAACTAATGCACTGCCCAGAGATCAACTTATTTTTTTCAGATGGATTCAGAAGACTTAGTAATCCATGTGGAAAGGATTTGAAAACTTTGAAATGTAATTCCTGAAACTAATATCTATACTAATATTTAAAATCTTATTTCAAGGGACATAGGAAAGAAACCAAGAGAGCCATCAGCCAGCTTCAGCTGCATACAGTGAAACGTGGAGAAAAGGTAATTTAGTGTCTCTGGTTATTGCTGTAAGTTTTTAAAATGGTTGTAAAGTCTTCAAAGAATTTAAACTAACATTTCCACAATTTTAGGTTTATTTTAGGGCCTTTGTTTAAAAGGCAGAATTCAAAATTGAAGAGCCAAATTTGAACTATTTATGAGATGTGGCTACTTTGTTGCAAATAATATCTGGTTATACAGAATGTAGAGGGGGCTTTAAAGATGAGGAAACATTGTTATCTCTTCAGCACTTGAAAACATCAACAAATGGATTGCAAAATACTTCCGCACAGTTCTTTCAGCTGATGTAATGTTCTGTTTTCTTAAAAGAACATCCATCTTCTTATTGATCAGAAAGCCTTAAAAATATAAAAAACTTTGAAAAATAGAACACTTGTTTCATCTTTTGACATACTATACATTAAGGAACTGTGTAGGCTTAACATGAAGCATAAGTTTTTTAACGTACGTTTCTATGTTGTGAAGTAAAGCTAATATAAAAATTAAAGCAGCTTTCAGGAAGTTGGCTTTGACAGCATACGGCCTAAACTCAGCTGTATTAGAATAACTGAAGTAGAAGAAGACAGCATTTTGAAAGAAAATATTTTAATTGGAGTTCCAGGAGTGCTGATCCTAGGTGCTAAGTTAGCTTCTGATTTCTGCTGCTACATAGGCATTTTTTTTCCCCCCAACCCTTGTCTTACTTGATGAGTTTTTATTTAAGGACTGATTTACTCAGAGATGAAAAACAAGGATTAGATTATTTTTAAATCTATGAATAAAATTAAAGTGAGAAAGGACACTAATATGTAAGAACTTCAAAAGCTGTGGTCCAGCAGAAGCTGTTCAGCTCAGATCATGTGCCACAGAGAATATGTCCTTCATTTAGTAAATCAGTTTTGAAACTTAAAAAATCCTAAAAGGGTCTCTGAACTTACTTGCCTTTTCCTTCTATGCTTTCAGCATGCTTAAATGGTATTTTATTTCTTGCTTTTAATTAGATTACTTTCTGATGTAGTTTCACATATATTTCAAGCTGTGAACAGAGGGATATTCACACTTCAATTCATACAATGGTGACATCAGAGATGAAGAAAGAGAGAATTGAACCCAAACTTGTATAAAGCACTATCAGAGCATAATATCATCATAAAGTGATGTTGAAGGGTCACAATGAAATCTATATTAAAAACCACATGGAAGATGTTATGGCTTTTAAAATTGGTATTATTTAAATCCTCCAAATAGGATTTGTATGGTGTGATTTTTGCAGTATACCAGGGAGTTCCTTCTGATAAATAGACCCTTGACTAAAGTAAATAAAATGGAGGAATTTGTTGTTATACAGTATGCTGGTTATTCCTACGAATTCTATGTTTGTTAAGAAGAGTAGAATGAGATAAGGTTAAAACCTCTCTATTAAAATAGAATTTTTCTCTGTGATAAATCACATCTTTTTAATGTGATTTGAATTAACCTGCTATCAGCAAATTTATGTAACTTACTGATGTGGAGGTATTTTCATGAACTAATATAAATTTGTCTGGAAATTTGTCCTGTCTACTTTGTAAATGTACATTTTTTATTTAAATATTTCCTTTCAGCCATTTAGAAAAAGTCTGTTTCTTTTGTTGTGTACAATCTTTCGTTATCCCCACTTGAGGTTGAGATATTTAACTAAAAATAGGTCATATATTAAAAGTGTATTTACTATCATGTAGATTTTCCCTGAGAAGCTTACGGGATTATTGTAGAATGGATGCTCATTTGAGTACGTGCTACATATGGTGTGCTTGGGTTTTGCCTCTTGTACAGAATAAAATACAACTTGTTATAGAATAAGCACTTGTCTTAACTTTGCTTATGAAAAAAAACAATGTGATTTACTTGGGAATTTAAGGCATTAATTGTGTAAATTGATAGCATGCAAAGGAGGGAAATACTGGCCTTGAATTTGAAAGTTTGCTTGCAGAATTATTTAGTTTGAATATTTGTGGTTTTGAAACTGAAGGGCTTCAGTAAGTTGTAAACCAAAAATACCAATTTTGTGGGGATGAAAAGAAAGGAGTTTTCCCACTGTTTGTTCTTCCAGTACTTGGATTTTATATAGCCCAGTTGGATTATTTTTCTTGTATTTGGAGCTATCCATCATATTTGCACTGCAACTCTAAGCATGGCTTCAAGAAGACAGTACAACCTGTTAGGAAAGCTATTTAACCCTTAGATAAAAATAGAAGTGGGGAAATGATGTTCTGTCTAGTGTGAACTTGGAGAAAAGTTGTAAACCCAAATTGCATACTTGCGTTCTCTTCTGGCTATGAGGGAATATCTGCTAGGATGTGGTAGAAAACAAGAAAAAGGTGAAGAAGAGGTTTGCAGTATATAATCCCAAAAATCTCTTGCTGCTCTTGGAAATCTTTGGGACCGTTCATTCAGAATTAGATTTTGCACTTTGATTTGTTCTGACCTCTTTAAAAATGTTTTCCTTGTATAGCTACTTTCAACTGAAACATTCCTGTGCTTCCATGAGCAAAGCCAATGTGTGAGACTTAACAAATTACTTTTAGGGTGCCACGTATAGCTATTTAAATTATAAAATCTGGATTTGGCAGCTTTTAGTACTTGGTAACTTGATCAAATCACCTCTTGACAGAATCATGAATTAAATGAGGTAGATATTTTTACGTACTATACCATTTAATATATTTTGCATTCTTTGAAGCTAGCTATTACACAATGCTTGTTCTGTAATGAAATATGAATGTAATACACTTAAATATGTTGTTATATTTAGGGTTTAGATGTTGATGTGGAAAATTGTGCTGTATGCATTGAGAACTACAAACTGAAAGACACTGTCCGAATTCTGCCATGCAAGTAAGTTGCTATAATTATTCTGTACTCTTTAGCATGTTTTTCTGAAGAAATGGGGTGAATTTCATATAAATTCTTTTGAACCTCTGGTGGCAGAGCTGAAGCTGCCATTTGTAGGGCTTGTGAAATGTTGATGGGCACTGTGAGACCACGTAGCACTTCGTATGTGTGTGGGGGCATGAGAGCAATTGAGAGAACTGTAGGAGTGAAGTAGAGCTTGCTTAAATTAGAACTGTACACTGTTGAACCAGTAACTGCGTGGTGTCTTTGTGGTTAGTAGCATCTCCTACTGCAGAAAGCTGGCGTGAAGCAAAAGGTTTCCAGAACTGTGTCTGTACTAGCAGACTGAGCAGCAGCTAATTGTCAAGATTATAAAAGAAAGGTTTATTTTTAATATATTAACTTACACACTGTTTGAAGGAGGGGTGTGTGGCTTTCACGGTAAGTTCTAAAGAGCATTTCTTTTCTTTTTCTAGGCACATCTTCCATAGAACGTGCATTGATCCTTGGCTTTTGGACCACCGAACTTGTCCAATGTGTAAACTAGATGTTATCAAAGCTCTGGGATACTGGGTATGTTGCACACTACTTTAATCTTCAAAGTAAAAGTACAGTCTAGGAAGCAAGACTTCATGTAACTGTTCAGAATGACAACAGCTGTTATTTGACGAGACTAAAGAAGCTGGGCAAAGATGCAAAGAGTAATTGAATGAGAACCAGAAAAATAAGGGAATTTTATGGGTAAGAACTTAAATAGTGTATCGAGCAGCTTATGAATCTTCTTTGATAACCAATTTTTTCTATCTCCAGCTGATGATATTAAGGAATTTGAAGCAGAGATGAGAGAGTTTGCCCAGGCTGCAAAAATATGGCTGAATTAAATAAATCTAGAACATATATTTGATGTTGTTGAGAACTGCAATTCAAAGGAAGAAATTACAGTATTTCTACATAGAATGTTTGTGTACTTCCACATGTGCCCCGTGATTTATCCCTGTAAATGAGCTGGTACTTAAAACCTTCCTAACGACATTCACCAGAAATTGATTAAGTAGAGAAAATGATGTGCTCTCATTTCTTTCTGACAGCACCAGAAAAGAGAGATGAAGACACATGCGGTAGGTTGCTCAGTCACTGTTGATAAAAAATGCTATAGGCAAGAATGTACCTCTCTTATCTCCTACTGATCTACAGACAGCTCTAGAAAATAGGGGTGTTTTTTCTGGTTTCAGGGACTTTCCTTCCGTAGACTAGATCTGTATTTTGACTACCTTTTCTCTTACTCAATTGCAGAGACTTTCCAGATCTATGGAAGAGTGTTATGAATTACTGTTTTGTTTTGTCTTGTCAAAGGGGACAATGCTCTTGCTATGTTAATATATATACACACCAGATTTTGGTGCTTCTGTGTATTAAATCAGAGTTTACCTAAGACTTGCAATCTTTTTGTCATGTGGAATAGCTATTGCTACTTTAATATTGTTACATTAGCAGTTTTGTTTCTGCTCACATTCAATTCTTGGGGTTGATGCATCTTGTGTTATATGCAGAAGGACTTACCCTTTTAAATACAGGCTAGAAACTGAAACACTAGAACCGTCAGAATAATTATATTCCCTGAATTTGTGCTGTTGCAGAGGATATTTGATACTAAACCCAATCAGGAGGAGTAGTAACTCCTCTGCTTGTTGGCCAAAATGACTTGGAAAGAATATTGAATGGGATTATATTAAATAGAGAAACCTAGTTCATTTTTCTAATGAAATGAGGCAAATGTGTCCTGTATGCATCAATCATTCAAGTCTCACTGAAGCTAATAATGTAGGAAATCATTCGGGAATGTTTTTCTAACTTAGTTTTCAGTTTGACCCAGGTTGCCCAATCTAGTCTATGGAGTGATTGCCTGAATTTTTTTACTGATGTGAAGAAAAGAAATGCAAAGAGCAAGGCAGCTTCTCTCAACAGTGCAGTCTGAGTGACATTCCTGCAGAGAAGAATATGTGGCCTTATTATAGAAATATACTAAACCTTCTGCAGAGAGGCTCAAGGCTCAGTTCAGTTGTGGACAGCAAATACTTCAGATGCTTTTACATTTTTAAAGGCTCGAAGTAGAAAAAAGGCACCAAGTCCTATTATGTGGCTTTTGTAAGGAGCAGACTTCAGTGGTCTAGTTCTTCATGATGCTATTTTTTATGAGAGAAAGAACTGCAGTTCAGCATGTCTGACTCATTTCGTAGAGATTACTGAATTTTGTAGTTTCAGTGCTTGTTAACTCATGCCCCCCCAAACCACAAACGTAAAGATAAGTATCACAAGTGTCTTGTGTACAATTGTAGCATGTCTGTAGCTCATAAAAATTCAGTACATTTTAAATTATGCTGATTTGATGCTAGAGAAAGAATCAGCCTAAGATGGGCCTTTGCTAGTTTGAGGAAGGGAAAAATACTTCCTAGGAAGCAAAAAAAATAGCTACTTAAACTGCAATGTATTTGCTTATGTGTAAATAACATCAGTATATCTATGCTAATGAAGGTAGTCTGTTTAATTGTAGAAACAGAACTGTATATATAGGACTTTGATCCATTCTGAAAATTAATTCAGAATTGTATAGCTCATGCTATACAATAGCTGAAATAAATCCCTTTTCCTGTGATGCAAATGTTGCATTCCTGCCAAGTGACAAGCCAGCATGTTTGTGTTTTTGGAACAGACTTAAAGTTAGGCTGGAGACAGAGAAGGAGAGAATTTGGTTCTAATGTAAATGTTTGCTCATGCTAGTAAAAAAAAAAGTCTTGGCCAACTACTGTCATGAAAAACTGAGACTTGGAGGCTTCTGCAAACTCAAAGGATCAGTAGGTTTCCTCAGTGGAGATGTATGTGCTGAGCCTGCCCCTAACCTGCAGCAATACTGTTGTTACAGTGTTGAAATAATCCCTCCAAAAGGCTGCCTGGGTGGACTCTTCCTGTTGGTGCTCTTGGCTTTGGAGTGGCTTTGGACAAATGGCTTTTCTTTTGGTTGGCTTTCTTTCTTTGCAGTCAGACAATAACCTCAAAAATGAACAATACCAACACTATTCCCAGGAGCGCACATGTAATAGCTAAAAAAATGGTCTTTTTTTCCAATAAGGTGAGGTTACAAAAGGTAACATGGAGGAATGTTGATGTCCAATGGTAGACTAAAGTGACAGTTAAATATGTTTAATTTTGAAGGGGGACCCTGAGGATGTACTTGAAGTTCCAATACCTGAATCCATAAGTGGCAGCGTTTCAGTCGGAAGTCTGAGTATTGCTTTGCAAGATGATGACAGAAACGAAGTAAGCGAATTGTCAGCTTCCTCCACTAATGAATCGGTATTGCAGTGTACCAGCTTAAAAGAGGACGCGGGGGAAACTACAGCATTGCTTGGTAAGTAATTCACTGTTTCACTGGACAAACCTTAGCACTAGATGTTGCATTAGAAGAAGCCCTTCTCTAGCTGGTGTGAGCAGTTAGTACCAGACTGAGTGGTGTCACTTACTACTGGTCTTCAAAAAATACAAGCAAATTGTCAAAGAACTCTGCTGAGCTGGAAAAAACTCAACTTGGGGGAAGAAAGATGTAAACAGTGTCTTACAAGAATTACTCAGAGAATCTCAAGAACCTTAGGTATATATGAGCATGTAATTTGTTGCCAGAGTCTGGATTAATATAACAGATAACAATAAACAATCTTTCTTTTAATTCCTGATTTCTAGATGTGGATGCCAGTAATAACAGGCATGGAGAACATCTATCTAATGGAAATTCCCACTGAACTGCTTCATGGAAGATATCTTGAATAGACTGTTGAAGAACTATTATTTTTTATTTAATTAGTATGGACTTTTGTCTAGTGAACAGAAAAAATAACAATGTAAATTATTTTATCTTTCAAACTTTTCTAGCTGGTGTTCCAAAAGGGCTAATAACTAAGAATTTTGTACACAGGAGGATTTTATAAAATCTCCTCTGGATGTCTCATCCTAAAAAAAAAATGCAATAACCCTTTTTCTGTAAGCATTGTTGCAATGTCATTGTGTTCCAGAGGGCTGTAACAAAGATGAAGACTAGGCAGTGAAAATAATGTAGAATGTGTAATGGTTAAATATTTTGGATGCACTATCTACGTTCAGTATGTACACATGGAGAACACTTACAAGCTACAACTATTAAAATGTTCTGAAAGTTCTGATCTGCTGTAATTGGAGATGAATATTCTTAGAAAATACATTAACCTTGAAGGAATCAAAATACCTTAATGGGTATGTTGTGTATCCTTTTCTTGTGATGGAAAAATTGCTGGTTGCAATACATGTAACAAATACTTGCTCAGTTTTGTAATGTGTTCTACTCAGAGTGGATGCTGAGAAAAAGAAACCTTCTCCATCTTGCTAGCTCTTTTACTGAATTTGGCAGTAATAGGTTGTGCTAGGTGGTCTTCACGTGCTGAGCATGTAGACTTATTTAGTATATGCACACTGGTTACCTCTTTCAATCCTAAACTCAGTAGAACAGAGGTAAAGGGCTAATTATGGCTAAAATATATTTATTAGTCTATTTATAAGAATTTACATAATTTCTTGCTCCTGTTCCCATCCTGACCCACTTTATGTACAAATTGAAACCGTTTCTTAAGAAATACAAAGTTTTAGTTTGTGTTGCTCTTTCTTTCCCTTTGCATAGAGATGCTGGAATTCTCTTGGATATTCCACATTAGGAGTTTTGAGTGGGTTTGCCATTAGCTTTTATTCCTTTCTTTTAGATTAGCAGTATTGTGCCTTATAGTAAAACACTTAAATCTGAAGCATCTGAGAGTAAATATAAACCCTGGCATCTCCCATTATGACCTCTTATTCAAGTATTTATATACTGTAAGTGGTATAAGGAATTGCTAAACTGTTTTGTAAGGAAATATGTGTATTTAAAACACTACTTAAGAGTGTTAAGTGAATTGTTTAGGATTTTAGCATTGTCGTGTTATAAATACTATGCTACATTCCTCAATTTTCTTTTGTAAAGGTGTTGCTACAGGTTGCTTAAACAGTGTCTTTCACTAGACATTTGTTTTAGAGTGCATTTTGTTTTTAAAATGTATATTTGGAATGTTTTTAAGAAAATATGCAATTCTTTTTCTAACTTATATTGAGCTTCAATAGAAGCAATAACTTTTTTTAATTTTAAAATGAATGTTACAGAAATGACAGAGGTTTCAGCTGGGGAAATATCTGAACTTCTACTTTGCAGAGCAGATGTTTCACCCTAAATTTCCTTCAAAAAATTCCTGTTAATGCCTACTTTTAAAAAAAAATAAATCTGCCTCTTCCCTGTAGGAGTATAACTTTTAGGTTTACTGGAAAACTGTCAGGTTGTAGTTCTGATGTCACCAGCAGGTGCAAGCTTTTGTGATGCCTTTATCTTACAAGAAGCACATGAGAATGGAATATGACTGACCAACCATCTTAAAAACTGAACAAATGAAAAACCAACCCACAACTAAACCAAACAATGTGTAGGGACACTTATGTCTCCAAAAGAAGCTTATCAACATTTCCAGAACTGCCTTTTTAACTATCTCTTCAATATTAAAAACTAAGTCTTCTCCCTCTTTAACACAAAACTGAACATTGATGTAGTAAATGTTGAGAGGGTTTAAACTCTAGCTCAAGGAGGAACCAAAAGAGAAGTTATCAAGAGAAGTGTTGTCAGTCTGTGGATTGTGTCTTGCTGATACCTACAGCACAGTATTCATTCTGGAGAGGAGAATTGTGGTAAGTACTTTAGCTTTTATATAATAACTGTAAAACCAAAAGCCTTTCTTAAGAATTAAATCTGAGATCTGGCAGAAAGCTGGAAGAAAAGCTAAGGAACCTGCAAAACTGATAAGTGTGCTTATAAAATCTGGTGTGTGCTGACTTAAAAAAATAGCTGAGTATGAAGACTCCTGAGGTCTGTTTCTCATGCTGGCACTGCACCTGTTTCATTTCAGTCATTCACAAAAATAGTTACAGTTGTTTCAGTCAAATAGGTTTGCACATGGTTGATCTTTGATAATAGTTAGGTCTTGCAAGGCCAGCTGTGCTGCTGAGGAGTGATGACAATAAAAGGCCGAATTGCAGTGCCTCCAGCAAGCAGTTTGCTCTCTTTGGAAGCACAGTGACAAAAATCATCCGAAGCGAATCACTAGTCTGACCTCAGTCAAAAAGCTGACATGCATTAGTAAAAAGAGAGGCAGGAAAAAGACAATCTGTGGAGCTTAAAACAGGAACAAGAGAGGCTTAGAAACAAGAAGCATATGACCTGCTGTTCCAGCTTATCCATTACATTGAGTAAATGGGTGTAGGCTGCTGTAGGTAAATACAGGTGCATGGACTTTGCTGATCTGGATCCCCACTAAGTTGGACCAAACTGGTAGTGCTAGTTTCTGGCACTTTTCCCACCACAAGCTTGTGTATGAAGATCAGAACTAATAAATGTCTTTTTCATCCCCTCCATGAATGCTTTTTGTAGGGTAGATGCCTCCTGACCCCCTTCCCTTCCACTTGGGGAAGCTATAATCTGGCTCTTCTGCTTCAGCTGGGTCCTGCCTGGTGTGGGAGCTGCAGCTGTGTGTGTTGTGGGTTCCTGCTGCCTCCCTCCTGCCCTCATCTCTTTTCCTAGCTGCACATTTTCCATAAAACATGCAGGAACCTGTCTTGGACACCTCTGTTCCCTTGTTATAACGTTTTTGCTGTAATCAGGCAGAGTGTTTCTTATTAGAGGCATTCATGTGGTACCATTATACAAAAAGCTAAATTGCAGAGCCCACATGAAATCTAAAGCCCCTCAATGGCGATGCTGAATACATCACTTGGGGAAAATCCCTAGTAGGACTAGGAGATGCTGGTTTTCGTGGAATAAGTTTTATTAGTGTTGTGTTAATTGGTATAGCTTTGCTACTGCTGCTGTCTCTTAGGGAGAAATTTTGTGAAGCTAAGTAATTTTCAGGGTTTTTTTTAAAGGAGATATGAACATGTCAAAATTAAGTGCTGTCTTAAAGGAAAAACTGGAGGTTCCCTCTTTGTTCAGAAATGTTTGTTTATTAATAATAGTCTACAAATGACAAACTGGAAAAAACTTGATAGTAAATAATTGTCTAAACTGTCTTTCAGACTTGATAGCAAGCAAAAATGAACCATAGATACTTTAGATCTAAAAGCATGTTAATAGTTTAATTACTTGCAGTACCAATTTAACTAGAAAGTCTGGATTTTCTTTCACTAATGACTGCTAGACTGGATTCTTCTTTGATTCTAAGCAATGCTTGGAGGAGATTCTTGGGATGTACTAGAGAAGTTTGATAGGATAGCAGTAACTCCTTTCCTCTGCCCCTTATCCCCCACACTGCATGTGAACATAGTCCAGGTAGCCTGTTGCCACTAATTAGAGCTAGATTTTGGAGGTCTACTGGAGGAGTTGTAGAATAATTTACCTACAGTGAAAATGTCTTTAATCCATGCTGCCTTAATAAACTGCATACCAGTATATCCCTGCAAAAGCTGGCCTGTTGGGAATTTTGGTCCTGTCCACGTTGTAACTGGCACAGAGAAACACCATTGCAACACCTTTGTCAAGTATGCAAACCTGTTTTTTAGTTACCTATTGATTTGGCAATGGTCATGCAGGTTTTCTGCCCATCCTGCAAGGTTCCTCTTAAACCATCCAGTTGTAGTTGTGCAGAGTCCAGCAAGACTGTCCCCTTGGGTAAGTTGAAGACATGCAATTTTGTAATAGGGCTACGGTGAATTACAGTTCCTGAAATGGAATATGGTTTTTGTTTTTTTTTTTAACTGGAATGCCTGTAAAAAATTTTAACATGTCTTTGATACTGGATGTGTTCTTTTCTCTCACAGGTGATATATGAAGATTTGAGAATTGGAATTCATTAAACATGCACAAATCAAGCTGAAGGCTTTTGGTTTTGTTCAGTATGGGTCTGATCTCTCCTCAGATGTCCTGCTATATTGCAAAACTTGATTTGAGAAAGTTTTAAAAGTAGAATGCCTTTATAATTGCATGTATTTGTGTGAAGAGTGCATTGCCTGAGACTGTCCATTACACTTCCATTGGAACTGAAGCTACTTTTCACCGTCTGAAACATGGTAATGTTACTGCATTTTTAAATGAGCATATCCTTAATTCAGAAGAGCAAAATAAGCTTCCATCATTTTGTTAGTCTGAAGCTTAAGTCCAAAACTTTGAAGCCAGTTACTTCTACTATAAACATATACCTACAGAAAACTATTTGAATTTGCTAGTCTGTCAAAAACTATTCACAACTGTCTTTTATTGTAACCTTGAACTAATTTGGTTGCATTGTTTGGATTAAGCACTTGTGTCTTTTCCATTGTGTATGTACAGTTGTAAGAATGTCAAGTTATGCATTGTTGTTGTAACTTAATGGCTAAAAGCTCAAATTCCATAATAAATTATACAGACCTTTTAAAAAGCAACATCTGAGGTGCTGGAGGGTTTTGTTTTCTTTGGTACACTTAGGAATTGGATCTGAGAGACTCAGCACAAGCACAACACAAAACAAGCTTAACTTCATGCTGGGTAGCTAAGGGGAGATCCTTTCAGCCTGTGGTGCTTTCCCCATGTCACCACTATCTGGGTGGGCTGGGTCAACCTTGGCTGGCTGCTTAGTGAGGAGGGGGAAAATCAGATGGAAGAACTTGTGGGTCAAGGTAAGAAACAGTTACCAATTACCAGCACAGGCACAACAGCTGTGACTTCATGAAGATTGTTTTTAAATGGCAACAAATTAGTTTTAGAGTAGGATAGTGAAATAGAAGACTAAAACTACCCTTCTGTAAGCTGACTGTTCTTCCTTCCATGGTGGCAGGAAGGGGAAGGGTGGCATGAGCCTGTAACGGGTGGCCTCTGCTGTTCCTGTCTCACCCTTTTGCCCTGCTCGATCCTGAGCTCCTTCCACAGAGCTGCAGTTCTTAACAACTGCTTCAGTGTGGATCCTCTCCATAAGGTAGAGGCTGCTCCAAGGTTAGCACTGAGCTGCCACCAGCCTGGCTGAGGGGCTCTGCTGTGCCAGCTTGTCCAGCCCTGGCCTCTTCTCACAAAAGCCACCCTGCACTTGCCCAGTACCACAACCTTGCCGTGTAAACCCAATACGAATTTGGGAAAGCATGGCTTATCTTTCCTCCTAGCAAGCAAACAATACAGAAGCACACAGCAAGCAAATTTGAATGTTTTGATGAATGTACAGGGCTCTGAAATTAATATATCACAGACATACCTATGATAAAATCATAAAACTTCCTGATAATTTTTATAGTTCTGTGACAAATACAAGGACTAGGGATTTATGTATATCAGTACAACCCAAGCAAATACAGTGAAGATGCATAACAGCCAGACTTGTAGTCTCATAGTAGCAACCTTGGGAGGGAGGCTTAAATAGTTTTTAACTAAATCTGTAAATCAAGAAGTAGATAGCAATGCCTTTAACCAGTGGTAATCACTTTTCTATTGGAGCCTGTTACTTCATCACAGTCCTGCCGCTTACATTCCAAACACTAGTTTAAAACGTATGTATGTTTTTAAAGAGGGGTACTACTGACAGAAGATAGTCAAGTTGAGCTCCAAGTTTAGTAGATAGAAAACATTAAGAGATGATTTTAGAGCACATTTAGAGTTGCCACTAAAAATGCCTGATAACAAATGCATTGGGTTTGAAAGCAATGTCTAGAATTGGAACAGACCTTAAATAAGTGTTACTTTAGTTGACCTGATACATTCTAACTGGAAAGTTACACAAGTCTTAACTCCTCATGACTACAGAACACTTCTCACAGGACTTTTTACTGAAAGATTATGATTGATGGGATTTTAAATCCAAGCAATTTCACAGTTTAACTTAGAAAGAAAAAGCCAAAAGATGGTCTTGACTTTCCATTATTGATCTTGTACTTCCTAAAAATTTGAGAAGCAGATGCAGATTTAAAACAGCCTTCATTTAGCAAGCAGCATTAAATTAGAAGTTGTTAACTTTCCAAGTTACTTTCCTTTACAGTCTCAGGGCTTAAATATAACAGCAGCTACTCTATTATCAGCTTAAAATTATAATTTAGCAGAATCCATCCCCAGTTTCCCCAGTACCTGGCATCTAACGTGAAAGCTACTCTGCCTCTGTGCTCTAGAAGGAAGAGTCTATTTAACTTTGGAAGCTACATAGCAACTGCCCGTGCAAATTTGGAAGTGAAAAGAGATTGGATTTTTTTTTTATTTTTATGGAAGAAATGTGACCTTCTTTCCTCAGTGAAGCATTCTCACAGGCATGAAATAGGTGTGGTATTTCAGCTACTGCTGCCATGATTCAGTGATCTTGATAGAAGAGAATATTGCTCTGAGCCTACAGCACCCAACTTCATTTCTGCCATGTAAAGATAAGCCTTTAGCTGTTTCTAGACATCAAGACAGACCTTCCCTTACTCAACAAAACCAGAATACATTGTTAGGAGTTCTATCCAGCTCCTAGAAGGTCTTACACAGTGAACAAAAGGCAAAACAAGGAACTTACTTACCTTGATACAAGTTGACTTCAGTTATATATAAACAATCTTGTACCCAAAGACAATGAATGCCAGATTAATTCTTAAATTTGCTGAGAATGCTAAGTATCATCTATATTCTCTCTGGAACTAGAGCCTGAATTTCAGGACCTGCATACAACATACAAAGTTTAACCATATTGAAAAATAGTGTGAGGCCTAACACATTTCACAAACTCAAACCATGTGTATCAGAAAAAGCCTTATTTATTGTTCAAGTGCATAAAACGCTATTTATAATGTAATTAACACAATACATAATTAATCCAGGGATTTAAATTTAAAATGTACAATTAACTGGTATAGAACACTAGCAAGAGGGGTTTTTTGCCACTGACAGTCACTTTATTTTGACGTTTTCGTTTCTGATGGATTTTCCCCAGTGTCCAGTGTCTTCAGCAATCTGAAAAGGCCAGCTGCTTCTCGTATCCGACTGAACTCAATGCAGAATGCTTGCACTTCTATAAACAAGTCCTGTACATTAATAATTTTGTTTCTGATTAAAGACTGAAGAAAGACACAAACAAGACGGACCAGGCGGTTCTGAAACATAAGAGAGATGGTTTAATAATCCAAATAAATGTTTGCAACCACGTCACTTAAAGGACCATTGGCCCTCAGGAGCAGTTTAGCTTCAGCAGTTATCTTGTTCCCAAGCTTTGTACATGCTGTCCCTTCTCTTCCATTTCCCATACTACTACTGTATTTTAAAAATTGACTGCTTTATAGTTCTTGTACTTCTGGATGCAGGAGCCTTCTCAGGATTAATCCCATGCACAAATGCAGTACCATATCTGCCTATGCACTGTACTTAATTTATTATATCATCTCTGAATAAAGGCAGAGAAAAGAGATAATAGCTGAAGATGTCAACATTTGGGTCTTGCTTAGTCTTATTTTCTACAGTAACACCATAATGAAAATTGAACAAGTGTCACATCTCAAAATTTCCATCACCATATCATCAAGGAACTCCAGATGGGAAGTGACACCAACAAAACTGATTCCAAGCTTCCTTCACAGAATGTGCTCTGTTGCTGAATTAGCAGATGACCCTTCTGCTCTGTATTGAAAAGACAGTTTCAGGGACACCTAGTCCAAGAACTTGGCTCATTTCCTGCCTGATCCAGTGAAAAGACAGGATCTTGGAAGTGTTCCTCTTTCTTAAGAGCTATTTAGGCAACACCTTGAAGGCCACCATGGGAATTGGCAGTGAAAGGTTAGGAACTGGCACTTAAAATTTGTCATACATAGATCCAGTCACCAACCATCTGCTTTACACAGAGCACACTCTTCCCCAAGGACAAAAACAGATCTTTATCATTAAAGTGCTCTCATACTTCACATTGTGAGAAAGGTTTGGTTCAACTCTTTCTCTAAAAGCAATTATGCACGTGAGTGATGTTTATCAGACAGAACCGAGGGATGTGACAGATTAACTGTCCAAAGCATTACAGATTATTTGACACTGAAAATAAGATATCAGCTATTTTTCCAGGAACTGAGCTTACTACTGTAAAATTTGCTACTTAGAGAATTCAGAAACTGAACTACTTATTTCCTTTACTGCGATCAAAAGGCATCACATGCTTTCTCTGCAACACAAATTAGTTACACAAGTAATTTTCATAATCCAGGAACATGAAGGTCAGCAATAGAACAAATGCAAGATACTGGCTGACTCCCAGTCTCTGAAGATCATTTCCAATAGTAATTTTGTACCATGCTTTTCAAACAAAACATCTTGTGATTCAGCTGCTGTAAAGGCCCCATACACATTAAAAATGTTAGATCTCAAGCTGTGCATGCTGCTTAGTGATCAGTATATGTTCCTTGACCCTCAGAGAGGTTTTTTGTCCCCTGTGTGCCTGAAGCACAGCCGCTACGTGCTCTCAGCAGCCCCCTTTGAGCATTGTCCCACTCTGGGCATATTCTCAGCCCAGGTCTGCTGCTATTTTCCTACTCCACTACCAAATGTAATAGGCACAGCTACTCAGCAAGTCACAGATCAAGGCACCCATGTGTCTGGCAGAACCCCAAAGCAGAGAAACATCAGCAGCCACCAAAAGATAACACATGGTCAGTCATCATCTGAAAGGGATTGAGAACACAACGGGGGGATTGCTGCATTCTAAAACCACACTGCAACCCTATCCTGTGCACTGCACACAACTTTCATTTCTGTAACTTAAGGATATAATAGAGCTGGCAAAAGCACTAGAAAGGAACAGCTGTCTTGTTGCAAGAGACTAAAGAGGTTGCAGTCCTTCAGTATCAAGAGGAAAAAGCTAAGGCAGGACTTGGGATTCACAAAGCCTTGGAGAAACTGAACATGGAACTGTTTATCACCAATGATGTACTCAAGAAAACAAGTTCTACCGGGCACCTGGTGAAACCAACAGATCAGTTTAGGAGAGAAAGAAATATCTCATACAGCATGTAGACAATGCTGAATGCCACAGGTGTGTAAACCTCCTCAGGTTTTCCCTGACCCTCCTCAGTCAGGGATCCTTGGAGTGGCTACAACTTCCTCACTACCAGCATGCAAGTACGACAGACTTGGGAAGCAGAGAGTGTGGTGTTAGGAAGACAGAAGGTTTTTCGGTCTTTGAGGAGATCTGCAAGCTGTTATTGGTCATTACTGAAGAGTGAGACTTTCCTGTGAGTTTTGTAACATCACCTCAGAGGTCTGGAAGTGGCAGGCACACTTGTATAGAAGAGAAACTTGAAGCTTAAAACTAAACAGAATGCAAACCAATACTGAGGGTGAAGAAAACATTCACTCAGTGACAGATAAACCTTTTGCATATAACAAACCCAGTCACATAAAACCAGTTTTGCCACGAAGAAGTTTGTGATGTCTACAGGAAAAAAAGGAACCGTGATTACCTGTGAAGTCTTATTAAAAAAATGAAGAACTGTCTATTAAACTCCATAAAGAACTGCATAGTGTGTTAGGGGGAAAAAAGTGCCTTTGAATTAAAGAGGCAGTAAAACAGAATAACTTAATGCTATCAGCCTTATTAAAATCATAGCACATATTTCACAGAGCAATATATGGGATACTTTTTCCTAACCGATTTATTGGAGCACTCACCTGCATATATTTGTCTTTAATCTGTTCACAGGTGGAGATACAATTGGAGATATAAAGATGAATAAATTCGGGTGGGAGATCAACTGCAGTAGTAAGCCTGTTCAAATAAAACATATTCAGTGGTTTATGAAGCCATAAATCTAGTGTTTCTGTAGCAAAACAAATATCAGTTGATATAACCTGTGATAAGAGTTTATTCCCAGTTCTATCATACAGAACTGATTTTTGACAGCTTCCAGACATATTTCTAGTCATTTAAATTTCTTAATTAAGAGTACAACTTTTTAAAACTCTGACAGTACCAGAGCTAAGTTAGATTGGTTTCCAGTACATCTGAGATTTGAATTGTCACTGTTTCTTAACTGAAAGAGCAATACAACTCTCTTAAGATAACAACATGCACTAAATGGGGAACTGCTACAAGGTTATAACAGAATCTAACCAAAGTAACTCTAATCAGTCCTATCTCAAGTAGTGAAAGGGGGACAATAGGGAAAAAGATGCATGTTTTACTTTCAAGTGCAGTGTCAATTTTTTGTCTTATTTTCCTTAAAAATCAGTGTCTCCCTATTTGCACTGACAGTCACTTTGCAGTTTCATAAAAGTTCTTCCTGTGGTAGCTACGCAGTGGGAGAACCAGCATGCCTGACTAGTGGTGTAGCTCTCGTGGACACAGGTAAAAGCTCTTCTCTTGCCACTGTTTCTCCATGTTGCAATCAGTATCCCCCCTTCAAGGCAGTAACTGCTGTCAGTCTGCACCAGTAGGGAGGGACTTATTTCAGAAATGTTTCTTTAATCAGAAGATATTTAAGGTGCAATTCAACTCTGCTTCAAAGTGACTGCTGATTGAGGCTTATTTAGTAGTTCATGTTCAGTAATTGCCAAGAAATGGAAGAAAGTAAGTGGGAGAGATGTATTTCTGTAAATTTGTGGGAATTAGCTGTCTGAAAAGTTTTTCCATTTAAGGGGCTAGCATTCTGTTAAGAAAATGAGTTGTACCTATCTGCAGAAATTATCCTCAATGAAAACAGGACATGAATGTATGGCAGGGCAGCTGTTTAACAACAGCACCTTTTGTTCACTTAAGCTTCATCAAGAATGCAAGTTGCAATTAAGCAGATTAGCCATGTGGCATTAACTGTTTGTGGAGGAATCTCACAATAACTGCCCTTTGTCCCACTGCAGTCTTCTATCTCCCACACAGGCATGCCTCAAGAAGGATCAAAATGAACATTTCCAGATGTCCTCATAAAACAGAGCTGCTCCCTCAGTTGAAAGAAAAGACAGAAGCTAGGGATGAGGCTGATTTTTAGTTACGTGAAAAGAACATAAGTTCTTCATCAACAACTGGACTGTGACCTGTTAGGGAAGGTGACAGTCACTACAGTCCAAAACCAAACACATTCAGTAACTGGTCATTTTACAAGTCAGGAACTAAACTTGCAGCTTCCTAGGACATGGGACATCTACTTGCTAGTGAAATTTATATATTAACCAGGAACCTGAGGTCTGAAGAAAACATGTAGATATTTTACAGATTGCAGGGACAGACTCCCTTAAGTGGCACAATTTTAAATACTGTTTTGAGCTGAATGTATCAAACAATTTGATAAAATGATTTTCCAGTAGTTATCAACTCCAGCTGAAGTTATGCACAACAGGACATGTATTTGCCTATTCTTTTCAAAGCAGAAAAGTGTTTCTAATATTAGAGAGTAACACAGTGTTTTCTAAAGAAATAAACTTCTCCATTCTTCTCCATTCTTTTACACAGCAAAGCACCTGTGTAAGAAATGTGCTTTTTACCACACCTAATATGGTATGCTATAAATAATTAGTATAAAAGGATATTAATGTTAACAATTCTGTAAATTTATAAATAATTAATATAAAATGTAATATATACCTCCACCATCACATCTTTTGCCTGGGAAATTGTGAGAGTTTTTTCCTGTTGCAATTTTTCTGCTGCTAATAGGAAGCTGTCAACATTACAGTAATATTTTAAAATAGCAAGGCTGTAAAAAGGAACTTGGCAGTGTTTTCTCAATTTAGCACTGAAGATGTTTGAGATGTTCAATTCTTTAATACTAATCCACAACTAACTCTATAAACTTAGTCTGGACTAAAACAGGCATCACCAATAAGGATCTACAGGAAAAGATAAGCAAAGGCTTTATGGAAGAAATAGACTTAGTTCAGTAGTCATAGAAAGCAACAAATCCACAGCACACTCTTCCTCTGCAGGACTAATCAAAACACACTGAAAATTATTATTAAAACAGTATTAAAAAAACCCAAAACAACATAAACAGCAGAAAGAAATTGAAAAGGGAATTACAGCTTGACACGCTTTTCTTTTACTGTAACCTAACTACCTATTTTTCTACTCCTGTTATTTTTGGTAGTGTTTGGAATGCATCTAAATGGCCAGCCTCATAATTACTTAATAACTTATGTTCACTTACTTATTTTACATACTCAACGAAACCATATTAGATTTGAGATTGTACTCACCGATTTACAACTTCCATTGAATGTAAGGACATGTCCATGTTGACCAAGACAGAAAAATACTCTGTTATTTGACTAGACTGCATTAGTTTCAGCAACATTTCTATAGCTACTAGAGGATTGTTTTCAACCAGGTCTGGCAATTTGGCAGGAGTGAGACCAATATGGTAAACAAGCTTGGGGTCCTTTTCCAGTTCTCCAAGGAGCTGTGAAGAAGAAAAAAAAATCCTCAGTTGATTTTTCCTCAACTATTCATGTTACTGCTTGAAAAAACTGCTATAATACATTTGAGATCCAGGAGAATGATAGCCCTTTGGATTAAGGCTTCTCTATTGAAAAGCACTAGAAGTCTGCTTTAAAATTTTTATGTACAGGCAACTGTGTCCATAAAACCTTTAATAATACATTTAGGAGTCTTTCATCAGTGGGTGGAAAAGAAGGGAGGAAAAAAAAATCCACATGAAAAGTTTCAGCCTCCTTTAGTTTCCTGTCCAGTAGAAGGAAATCTCAAGTTCACTTGTCAGAAAGAGTACTGCAGATAAAGGTTATTTTACAGTGCCAGCATAATGGTTATGAAAAAACCCTCTGAAATCAGGGGTAATACTATCAGATTGAGGAAAAAAAACCCTCATTGTTGGTATTTCTGAAATAATTATTTATCAAAAGCTTTTACAGAAGCACGAGCAACTTAGTTATACAAAGACTTTTCCATGCAGAAAAACGTGAGTGCCACTCACTGATAAACTATAACTACATCCAGTCAATGGTATGAACATTGTCTTCCTTATTCAGACAAACCCAAGTCAAAATTCTTGGATTTTTACAATTTAAAAGTTTCCTGAATCCAAACACAGATCAATTAAAGTGCTCAAAGTTTTCTAAAATACAGGAGTTAATAGCTTCTTAGAGAATCATTTTAGAGAGGAAAGTGCATCATCCTTACCTGTGTTTGCTGTGGAGAAGTCAAAGGACTTTTAAAAGCTTTTGCCATTATTCTTTTTATCTCAACTCCAGTGCTGTTCTTAACACACATTGACTTATCCCACTGAATTGTGTGATCTGGTTCGATTGGATTTAGCCATGCCAATTCATCCTCACATATATGGAGAGGAGGCGGTGGTCGAATAAACTCTGGTCGAAAGTGACCTAAAATGGGAACAATGTGAAATGTTTTCTTAAGCTTTGGATATTCAGTTTTGTATCAGTAAAAAAAGAAGACCCCCCTCCCAAAAGCCCCTATTTCTTTAAGCTATTGTAACACTGAGAACAGCATTACAATCCTGTTTGCCTCCCAGAAAAACATTTATTTCTGATTTTTAGTGATACCATTGCATCTGCCTGGTAACTCTGTTACTGATCCTGTGGTCTTTTTCCCTTGCACAGTAACTGCTTCCCTGGGAGGTGTTACCAGCCAATGCAGATCTCCGTGCAGGGACTAGTATCTGTTATTCAACAGCTGACATGGGGAAGAGCTTGACGACAGACTCCAGATTTCTAAAAGCCTGGAAATGTGAACACTATAGAATCTGATCTAGAGACAGCCTGATGCAGTTTTGCACTTTCATTCAGCTTAATTTCCATTTCATGCCTTGAAAATACTTCTGAATTCCATTACATTTTATCTGAGGTATAATAACACAGCACGTCATCAGTTACAGAAACAAAGATGTGAAAATGCACGTACTTTCTATAGGAGGCTTTGGTCCACTCACTAATGCCTCCGTGATCTGGGAAGCAACAGAGCTGTCAAAACCGGAGTTGGAAGAATCTGGGTCAGGATCGCTGAGAATGCTGGGGAAGCTGGCCTTGCTCTGCGTTGGCAACTCAGACTGACGTTCTGAAAGAATATTAAACCATAAAATTGGAACAGAGATGCCTGGAATACTAAAAGTAGTGAGAAACAAGCAGCTTTAGAAAAGAGCTAGCCTAAAAAAAAAAAACAGATAATATCAACATGAAATTTAGTACAGTCAGGCGGTCAGCAGTTTGAGTGCCAGCTGACAGGCAAGGGACAGAGGGTGTACAGCAAGGATAAGAAGAAATAGGAGTTAATCTGAAACGTAATTTTGGCCTTAGAGAAGGCACATAACTGATGTAATCTGCATCTAAAAGCAGCACGTTAGTAGGTTCCCATGCTACTCCTGAAAGAGTTCAGGTGCTCTATCTAGTTTTGTAATCACTTCTCAGAGAAGGAAAGGGAAAGATCTACACGGATTCATTTACAGGTAATAGTGGTCATTCTAGACCCAAAGTCAGCTATTCAAATTTACACCTTTCTGTGGCATTGCCTGAGCTCCTTGTGCATTCACTGTCAAGCCAGAATCAGTGCTTTAGTGGAAAACAATGGAGTTTTAACTGTTATGTGATTCTACAGACATCATCATTAAAGCAAACCTGAAAGGAGCTAAAATTGTCCCTTTAGAGGCCAAATTACAGAACATAAACAAGTTACAGAAAAATAATATTAAGATTAGTGTATATACAGCTGAAGACTTGAAGGAATTGGCCAAAAAGAAAATATGGGCCTCAGTGCTTGCATTATCCCATTTTTATGTGCTCTTCTGTCAATAATCTATCATTCTTCTGCATCTGAAGACTTAATGGCTAATCTTCTATGTTCTCTGTACTATTTTGAGAGATCCTGTTTTCCATTCCTCTGGCAAAGAAAACTCCAAAGGACAAGAAGCAGAAAAATCCCCACTACAGAATACCACTTGACATTCCTCTCCCCACCCTGTTAACAGAGAACACTAAGCAGCAGATGAAGCCTTAAGCAATCTGAAGTCCAAAGTCACTGGTACCACACAAGAAATCCCTTGAAAAAGTTCCAGATGAAACTAAACACCACTCCATTTCCTAGCTAATGGAGTGAGTGCTGTCATATTTTGTGTACCCTACCACTTCTAAGCAAAGTGTGTTTGTTCCTTTTTGTGCAATCACGTTGACCCTTCCCAGCTGTCCACACACATGAACTATTTCATATGACTCCAAACAAATCTGCAAGAGATGCCGAAACTGTGAGTTACAAAAGGATCATGAAAACCAAGTTGTTAATTTTTTTGGCTTTCTGTCCTACTTTATCCAACTATTTCAGATAATGCAAACATTTGCATATATCCTTACTGAAGCAGCACAGCAGGGTATGTTTTTCTGTTGAAGGTGACAGCCAGCATACTTTTCAGTTACTTAAAAAAAAACATTTTAAAGGCAAAGTCCAAATGAGCTGGTTTATAAAAGTCAAAATGAGCTGGTTTATAATATGTATCTTCTACTTAAGCAACTGTTTCAAACTTCATCTCCTGAGTACTTTCATTTAGCTGCTGAACAGAAGGGTTGATTTAACAAATGAAGTACAGGAGAGGGGGAGAGGCATTGGGTGTCCTTTTTCTATCTTTTCATTTATGGTCGAGAACTTAAATCTATCAGTAAGTCATGGATTTGTTTGTAACCTCATAATCTGAAATTATTAGTGATGTTAGATTGGATGATTAGTGATATTGCAATTCACTGTTTTCAGAAGCCTGCCTGAGCCCTTAGTTATATGCATTGAAGCTCAGAAGTTCAACCTCACCGCTTCAAGAATTAGGGCTGAATCGACAGCTTCAGGTAAACAGAAGTAACAATTAGAACATGGTGATTTAACAGAAACTAATACAGCATCTTGAACTAAGACATTTAAATTTTACAAAACTAAACTGAAAACAAATCCTTAGCTTCCTTTATAGAGCTTTTTTTTCTTATTTTTACAGGTAAAAAGAAACTTTGAGTCTTAAAGAAAGCTCTACAATGTATTAAAAGCTTTACTTTAATAAAGATCAATTACTCCCAGATCAAATAAGGGTTAGCAGACGAACAGTTGGGAGCACTTTGCCAGGAGACCTATCCCTGAAATTAGGCGAAAATTCCTTTTTTGATAACGTAGCACACCAGATGAACAAAAACATATTGCAGGGCAGTACCAAAGTTTGAATTAGCTCTCTGCAGACCAAAGGAAATAAACTGTCGCAGTGAGCTCAAATTCAGAGGACAAGTACTTTTATTTCCTTTACAAAAACAGGATTGGGAGAGATAAACTGATAAAAAAAAATTAAATGCTTTCTAAATGATTTCATTTGATTTTTCAGGTATGTGCTAAAGAAGTCAAAATCATCCTGCTCTGAACAGCCCTGAATTCATCTCAAGGACCAAATTTCTGAAGAGCTACCAAGTGCTACAGCTGTTTCATTCTGTACATTATGGGGAAAGGGTGTAAACACAACACCTCAAACATTGCATCTTAGTGTCATCATCCTGCACCAGCTTCATCCTGCATATGGAATCATTAGGAGAAATATACTGAAGACTAGTGAAAAAATCAGACTTTCCAAAACACAACAAACAGACAGAAGAAGCATAATGATTTCAAAGCACGTAGAAGATTTATCTTCTAAGTGATTAGAAAGCAGACAGTTTTTCTGGGGACCTTCAGCAAGAAGTCTGATAAAGACAGCACAGAGCTTTTTCAGATGCAGCTGGTTTTGTTACATAACTTCTACAACTACTTGTAAGCAATCGTGCACTTTTACTGGATTATGTAAAAAATGATATAAATCTTATAAAAGCACCATTAATGACTTTGTATTCTACTTTCAGCCATCATTGTCTTCTATTTTAAAATAAAGTATGTGGCCTAGAGTACCCATTCACCCAACCACAGTTTTGAGGCTGCCCAGAGAAGCTGTGGATCCCTATGCCTGGAAGTGTTCAAGTCCAGGCTGGATGGGGCTTTGAGCAACTTGGTCTAGTAGAAGGTGTCCATGCCCATGGTGAGTGAAGGTAGAAGCAGATGATTTTTACAGTCCTTTCCAACCCAAACCATTCTGGGATTCAATTATTTAATTTTTAATGAGAACAAACTATTCAGAAGGCAAACACAGTACCAAGGGGAAAACAAAAACAAATTAAAAAACTGTAGGCCTCTTAAGGCATGACATATACCTTGCACTAAAAACCACAAGTTACTTGAAGCTTCACAAAATCTGAATTTGCTAAGGTATTCTACAAAATACAGACAGGATGAACACAACAAGAACGAGAACGGTTTGTCTCGCCCACAGTGGTATGTTAGGGTGTTCAATTTGCATTTTAAAACGATCCCACAGTCTGGAAATAGGAGCTAAGGAGTACCCCAGAAGAGATTTGTAGGCTGTGAACAAGTGACAGCGTACCACAGCTTTACCAGTCAATGTCAGAGTTCACAAAAAAAAAAAAGACAATACCAAGATACAACTGCAGGACAGAGAAAGTCTAAATGGTGCCTGACCTCAGAGCAATAAATCACATTGTACAGATAATAGAACTGGGATGGTCAGTTTTCAAGCAAGCAGGTCTACTGGCACATGCCTAGGGAAAAAGGAATTTTTTTGTGTTTAAATTTATATTGTTTCCAACAATATATAATATTTCATATTAGCTCCAGGTGTGACATGAACAATCATGTTCCTCCTCCTGTTCTCCTGTCAAAGGACAAGCATCACGTTGCTTTTCTTTTCAATCTAGTAAAGTTGGATCACTTTCCAATTCTTGAGCTAGCACTGCAAGGTCTGAATTTGCAATAAACTGAAGATATAATTGTAATAGTCAATTTTCCAGGTACAGCTGAAGTACCAGTATGTAATAGTAGTGTGCCAGTTATGCTTGTTCTCTCATTAAAAAAACACTGCAAAGGGTGAAAAGGGACAAAAATACAGAAAAAAATTCACACAAATAACTAAAACAAAGCAAACAAGCAAAAAAAACGCACCAAAAACATCCCCCCCAAAAACCCATCCCTAAAAAAACCCCAAAAATCTTTAGATAAAAATCTTCCGATAAAAATCTTCCTATCCTTGCAAAATAATCTTGTGTTTAAGGCAATGATGTATATGCTTAAAAAACTACTTGTTAAGAAGGATAAAAGAGTTAAGATGTAATCTCTGCCTGAAGTTTCTCTAAGTGCTTGAACATAGGCTTGAAGACCTCAAAGCATAGTTGAAACTTTTTCATAGTCAGGACAGAGGAGTGTTTCTCAGGTAACTCACAGTCACATTCCAATGAGAGCTTCCATTCCTAAGAGAACCAGAGCGACAAACCTTCCATACCTGCTAATGCCAGCTGCAGCCCGCTGATATCCACTGACTGGGCCATGTTCCCCACATCCATTGCAGCGATCTGCCGAGGGGTCTTCTTGAACAGCTCTCTAGGAGGGGCCAACATCAGCTGGGAAAGGAAGAATTTTTCTGGGGGAGTTATGGGAGGTAAGAAGCCTGTGGAGACACAGTGAAAAACAATCCGTGGTTTTTCATGCAGGAGCATTAACAGTTTCCATGGTCTTCATGTATAACAAGCAAAACTAAGACACAAACTGATCTATTACTTATGGCAAGGTAGGTGCAGCTGAAGAGTCTGTGTGACCACAGGCTAAACTGTTTTAATGCAAAATACAGCACTACATGATCAGTATTACACATCACGGCATGCGACAGCTGATGCTAAGACACTCATGGTGGTGCATTCATACACAATCCAGACAACCAGTGAGCTATGAAGTATGACCTGACATCGCAATTCACAGAATCAGAGAATGGCCTGGGTTGGAAGGGATCTTAAAGACCATCTAGTTCCAACCCCCTGCCATGGGCAGGGACACCTGCCCCTAGACCAGGTTGCTCAGAGCTCCACCCAGCCTGGCCTTGAACACTTGCAGGGGTGGGGCATCCACAGCTTCTCTGGGCAACCTGTTCCAGTGCTCCAGCCCTCTAACCAACTTGGTGGCCCTCCTCTGGACTCTGTCCAACAGGTTATTTTTATTAGAAACTGATTTACTCAACACTGGTAGTATCATATTTACTGAAGAGGAAAAAAGTGTTGCATTCTCGTGGATTTCTCTCTAACAGGTTTGTTTCACAGCTTTAAGGCTGTCAGAAGCCTCCTGTCACCTCCAGCTTTTTGTGACAGCTCTCTCCCCAAAAATTCCGTGTTATCACAGAATCAATTAGGTTGGAAAAGACCTCTAAGATCATCGAGTCTGACCCGTGACTGAACCTGAACACCACTATGTCAACTACACCAGGGCACTGAGTGTCACGTCCAGTATTTCCTTAAATGCCCCCAGGGACGGTGACTGCACCAACTCCCTGGACAGCTTATTCCAGTGCCTAATCACCCTTTTTGTGAAGAAAACCCTAATGTCCAACCTAAACCCCCCGTGGCTCAGCTTTACACTGTCCTCTTGTCCTGTCGCTGGTTGCCTGGTAGAAGAGGCCGACCCCCACCTGGCTACACCCTCCTTTCAGGTGGTTGTAGAGAGCGATAAGGTCCCCCCGAGCCTCTTCTTCTCCAGGCTAAACAGCTCCAGCCCCCTGAGGCTGTAGAGACCTATAAGGTCCAAGCAAGCGGCCTGGCTGACACCGAGACGCTGACCGCTTTCTCCAGGAGGGCTCCTGTGCCGCCCCGCTTGCCCCCGCTCCCCGCCGCGCTGGGACGCACCTGAGAGCGGGGTGCGCTCCGCCTCGTCGCCGCCGCGCTCGGGCGCGGGGTTGAGGAGGTGGGCGAAGACGGCGGCGAAGGGGTTGGCGGCGAGGGGCTCTGTGCGGTACATCTCCCAGAGCAGGTAGAGCGCGGTGAGGCGCTGCGCGGGGCTGGGCAGCAGGTCGGGCTGCTGCAGCAGCAGGACGAGCACGGAGCCCAGCCGGAAGTGCTCGGCCTTCCCGAAGTAGTGGTGGAAGGCGCTGGAGAGCCCCTCGAAGGTGCTGCTGCCCGCCTCCTCCGACACGATGCTCAGCAGGCTCGACAACTCCNGGCCCCATCGCTGCCCCCGCTCCCTGCCCCGGTGTGGGTCCAGCGTTTTTCTCCTGGCCGAGGAACACCTCGTGGCCGTGCCGTTTAACGGCGGAGCAGTTACACCATGGATTGAGTCCATTCAAGGGTCTGGAGCACAAGTCTTATGAGGAGTAGCTGAGCGTGCTGAGTTGCTTTGCCTGGAGAAAANCACGGAGCCCAGCCGGAAGTGCTCGGCCTTCCCGAAGTAGTGGTGGAAGGCGCTGGAGAGCCCCTCGAAGGTGCTGCTGCCCGCCTCCTCCGACACGATGCTCAGCAGGCTCGACAACTCCTTCGGCGACAGGCTCATCCTGCCGCCCGCCGCCGCCTCGCCCGCCTCCGCTGCCCCCTGCGTGCCGGGCGCCGNCCTCAAGCTGCACCAGGAGAGGTTTAGGTTGGATATTAGGGATTTCTTCACAGAAGGGGTGATCAGACACTGGAATGGGCTGTCCAGGGAGATGGTGCAGTCACCATTCCTGGAGGTGTTTAAGGAAAGACTGGATATGGCATTTAGTGCCCTGGTGTAGTTGACATGGTGGTGTTCAGTCACAGGTTGGACTTGATGGTCTCAGAGGTCCTTTCCAATCTGATTGATTCTGTGATTCTGAAGGGCTGATGTTCATCCATTTCTTCTGTGGTCCAGTTCAGTTGAGAATATCTGCTTTGCTGGTGGGGCTCTCAGCAGAGCTGCAGGGTGGTGAGCAGCAGTAATGTGTGTCTGGGAGTCCAGGATGGAAGCACATCCCTATGAAGTGTGATGATCTGTTTCACTGGCATGTCCTGTGGAAGTACATCTGATGCGACAGCAAGTCACTGGCTTAACCTGAAGAAGTGCTGAGAGCATGGCCTGGAGGAAGGGCTTTCTGTGGAATGTGCAGAGAGAAGAAGGGCTTAGGAAGTCCTGAGAGCAGGCACTGATCCCTCTAGTAGTAGTACTCCTCCCAAGTTACCCAGCCACAAAAATCTTGGCTTTCCATGTGGCCATACCAGTGTAAGAGATGGGATTCAGCTTCTGAAATAATATAAATTGAAGGCTCGTGTTCTGCATATGGACCAAGTAAGGGAGGTGTTCCCTAATTCACATTTCTGATGGGAAAGAAACCCAGATCCCAGAGGTGTAAAGGATTCACATACGTATAGAGCTGTTACAAAAATGATGGGTTTGTGAGAAAAACAAGGTCTACAGCCAGATGAGGCAAGATTTGAAAGCCTTGTTGATAGAGCAGTTACCAGCAGACTTGATCACAGTAAGAAGTCTGCTTGCAACAAGCTACCGGAACAGTAAAGTAGAAGGAAGAGGATGCCAGTGAGCTTCCTGACATGCCCAGCATATTCAAGGAAACAAAGGATTATTTGGAAGTTTAGGCCAATTTAGAGTTTACTAACAACTGGAGCAAGGACTTTAATTGTAAGATTTAGGAAGAAGATCAAAGGATTGCAAATAGCTGAGGAAGTAAACTATGTATGTATGTGGTAGAGCTCTCTGGAGAACTTGGGAAAGCACAGGCCTCAGACCAACCATCAGGTTTTCTGCTTCTGGTGTGCTGACAGAAGTTGCATTTGTTCATTTTTGGGATTAAATTTATGGTTAGAAATGATCATGTCTAAAACTGTGCCTTAAATTGAGGCTTGCTGGATGGTTTAGCACGCAAACAAACCTTTGATGCTTCTGTCCAGGTGGTCTTTTTTGTACCTGCTCCTAATAACAAACTCTGCTGAAGACAGCAGAGCAAAAAGAAGAAACATATTTAGAAAGCGAAAGCTGCTTTTTCTTTTCCTATAGATTTCAGAAACATAATCCACTCTTTGATTTTGTGTTTACTGAATAATGGGTGCAGAACTACAGAAATGGACTTCAGAGAAATAAAAAGTTTCCCTGATAACTGAATTAGCAAAAAAGTTGTGTGACTCATATGTGCTCACTAATGCAGCCATATGAAAGCATTCTATCCAAGTTAAAAGGTTTCTGGTCAGAACAAGAAAGCTAGCAGTTTAGAAGATGGGATACTTAATAGGAAGTGGGATGGGCACAAGCATCAGTTGACAAAGGGAGTTTTGAAGTCACAATGATTTTAAAACTGATTACCATTTCAAGGTAGGAAAAAACCTAAAAAAAAGATGGGGGTAAAATGCTCTTGGGACATGAAGTGTAGTAGGCAAAAGAGTGTTTCTGTGACTGCACAGGGCACTCTATTTTGTGTACACAAGTGTGATGGACATTCTTGGGCTCAAAACTTGTGTAATGTAGAAGCAAGAGTGTGTGGTACTAGTACAGACTCAAATAAAAGGAGTTCTTGGCTGGATCTGAAGTGGATTGCATTACACTCAGGGAGGAAGGTTGGGACCCCAGCTACCTTGGTGGGCCGGGGGGTTGGATTCTGCAGGACATGCCCCACTGCAGCACAGTCTCATGGTATAAAAGGAAGAGTTCCGTTTTCTCCCTTTACAGAACAACTCCTCCAGGAGCAGGCTGAGCATATGCCATTCCTTTTGGGTGGCCTATGGAATAGCCATTAAACGGTCAATACAAATATAAAATATACTTGTCAATTTTTATGTTTAAGGAAGAACCACAGTAAAAATCATGCTTTGAGTTCCTAAAGAGGGATGAAGAGATTTAGGCTATACTTAAATTTCTGACTTTTCAGCCCTCTTGTGTAACTCTGTCCTGTTGGCTCAAAAATGCTGATACATATTAGCACAAACACAGAGACTAAAAGTGACACAGGCAATCTAGTTTGGCAGGTTACCCTTTGCAAACACAAATAAACCTTTACAAAGTGATTCAGCTGTTAGAATGCAATTGGTTTAGTATTTTTAAAAAATCAGCCTTTGATGAATTGTAATTCTTACTGGAAAATTAGATCCACAACCGAAGGAGAACAGTCAGATTTGATTCCCTGAGCTAAGGGCAAGGCTGTGCAGTTTAACTGTAGGAACTGTCTTTCCTTCTTTCTTTCTTAAAATAGATTATATTATTGTTTGTTATTGTGTTTTAGATGCCACATAAGAAACACAAACTGCATTGCAGGTACAAAAAAAAAAGAAATCCTAATGAAGGATAGATAGAAAAAGACGACATTTGGAAGGACCAATGAAAGTATTAAAGAACTGTCCAGCCAGTATTTTAGTTTCTTCTAGCGAAGAGGCTGAATACTCAGGAAACAACTCCCAACAGCCTATCTTTTATCCCCACAGTTCATTTAGGAAGGACACAGTAGGAAGGAATTAAATCACACCTTAAAGTCAAAGGGTGAATTAAAGCACTTCCAGATTGTTCTGTTTATTCTCATGAGAATTCTCTCTTGTACACAAATTCCTTTCCATAGTAGTTTAAGTGACCCATCCTGTCTACAGTGTATTTTAAATACCAGCATATCAGAGAAAGGAAGGAGAAGATGCATTTTGTATACATCTCTTTATGTGTATCTTTCTAGCAACATTTGAATGTTTTTCTTCCTAGTTCATCTCTTCAATTCAAAATACAAGACAGGACCACCAATGCAGAAAGAGATTTTGTTATTCCTGGAGTAATCAACAATATTGGCATGCTAATAATGCCTAAAAGTCTTCTTGAGAAACTGTATGAGAACACATCTTCACTTGTTAGTCAGCTCTCAAAGCTGCCAAGGCATCTTGGATACAGCTTGAAAAGCACTTAAGAAACACCAAAAATATCATTGCATGAATGGCTTCATAAGTGCTGAATACTGAGTGGCTTAGAAATAAACATGTTCATTGCTGAATTCTTTAACTACTGTGAGTTTTAGTGATGTCTGCATTTTAAGCCACACATGATCACACCTGTAAATTAACACTAATCCACTCTCAATTCCTTGAGAGGAATTAGACACGCCCAGAAGAGACAGATTTTTGGCCCAATTAAAATTAATGGTGAAACTCCAACAGGAACATACTGGCACATAAAAGCAGCATACAGTATGGCTATTTGCATATGTCTCTTTGCATAGACTTTTCTTCTGACGAGAAAACCTTTTCCTGATCACTCAGAAACACTTTTTCCTTCTATTTCCTCAAAGCAATTGGAAGCAAAATAATATTCTCATTTGTCCGTTTTTTCTTGCTCTTTTTTCAGACACTTCTTTTTTCAAAATCCATTTGTAATTTTAAAATATCTGAGCATATGTTCTGTGTGGAAACATTCAGTCTGTGCGTTGCACAGAACTCTTCATGAACTCTTCACTGTGAACTTTAATTTGAGCACTCAGCATTTTTAATTTGAGCTATGCAATTGCACATCTGACTCAAATGGAACTATTTCCGTTCCCTGGCTCCATGACTTGATTTATGCCTTATGGTTCTGTTTTCATCCAAAATCAATTTCAGTAGCATCTTTACCTATGCAGATAAAATTGCAGGAGGAAGTGCTTTATGTTTAAGGTACAAATTAGAAATCCACCTTCTGAAAGGATATTCAATAATTCTGAACTGATTAGAAAGCTCTCATCCAGGAAGTGGGAGATTCAGGTTCTCTTCATCTCCCTACAGGGTTTTAAACTCCAGCCCACACTATTAGGAGTAGAGGGGAGTGTTTATCTCCTTTGACTGAAGTTACTTTGCTTTGTTTACAGGCATTAAAGATTCACCACAAGAGGAAGGGAGAAAAAGCAGGATCTGATGGATTTAATGAGAGTGTGACGTTCAGATGATGGGTGGTCTGTGTTCTAGTCCTGCTCCAGGAACAAGGCAAATGTGCATAATAGCAATCAGGTGTAAAAGCATAAAAGTACATGTGTGAAGGGACTAGAAATCTGACTAGACTAGGAATCTAAATTCCCAGCCATTGGGAGAGTCACTTCTTCCCATTCTCTCCCTTTATAATCAAAATTCAGAAATTTAGTAAGGAATCTCTCTTAGCCTCATATGCATAGTTTCATATGGTAATATGCTTTCAGTGGCACAGCTTCACACATTTGTCTGTATCCTGAGTTCCGTGTCATTCATTTCCTCATGTTCATGTATGTTTCTAACACCTAGTGAGCTCTTTGCAGGGCTTTCTATCCCAGTGTCTGCAAAGTTTCTCTTGTGTCTGACTCTTTATTTCCTTCTAAGTATCTTGCATGTCCTCTTGCATATCTTGTTATTCATCCCATCTCCTGGTTTATGCTGGAAGCTTTTAAATACGTTTTAATGATGCATAACAGCAGTATAATGAGCCTAATAGCATGCTATTGATTTTCATTTGAAACACTGACATTTAAACATTTCAATAGCCTTTCAACAGTGTGTATATTTAATGTGATTCAAAGACAAGGCAAATGCAACACAATATCCCTCTACTAAAAAAATTCACAGTCTCTGTTTCCTGACCCTCTTTTCCCCTCTCCTGCAATCTTCATTGCAATCATCCACATTGGAAGTATACAATGTTCAGTGTTTTAAAAAAAGGGAGCCATAATACTTGGTACAAGAAGATAAAAAGGAAAACCACAAAATTGCAGGATCCAGACACAGTTTCGCTTATCTGCTCTGATCACAGCGAAGACATTAATGATCCGTATCCAGTGAGTGCTGCCAGAGAATGCAATGTGTTAGCTCTGGAGTGAACTGCCCAAGGATGCCCTCTAGACAGTTCTCACGCTAACTTCATGAACTAAGAAACACAAAAATGCCATCAGCAACATACACATCAGCATAACATGAGATAGCAGCTCTCTTGATGAACAAATCAGTAGTTACATCCTATGAAGAGTTTTGTTTCCAGGAGAGGTTTCTGAGAAGTGAGTGAATAAGATGTGAAGCAGCCATACACCATCCTGACCAGCCTGCATGTGTGGCTACTTGGACATAAAACGAACATACAGCAGCATTGCCAGGCTGTACTAGCTATATATTTTCCTAGTGTTATAAGTAAATACCTTCATTTTCCAGTACTGTGACATGTTTTTTTCCAAGAGTGTTTATCAAAAATGCATACAGGTCAAGTTTACATCATTACGCCTTACCCTTCTGTCTTTTCACAGCATGTTTCATATTCTTTGCACATCAATCATCTGCACAGCAACATAAATTTTCATGACACTATCAAGATATTAGGAAATACAGTTTCTGCCCTATGGGTTGATTGAACATAAGGTAATACATAAAGAAAGAGAGAAAAGCAGAGGACCAGGGAAACAAGGAAGGCCTATGCTTTTGTGAGGTCTTCAGTTAGCTTGCTTTCCCAATGTATAGCTTTTGGTTTGTAGCCACATCAACTAAGAGGATCATCTGACAAGCCATGACTCAGACCTCACTGCAATTGCATGTAATTAGACAGGGGTTTTGCTATCAAGCTTAAAAAAATCAGCTGCTTTCATTATCATTTTGTTCAGATGTTTTTTCAATCCTGTGGTTTTGTTTCAAGACAATGATACAAGTAAGGTCAGGAGAAAAAATTCTGAGAATATGTAAGTGATTTTGAAGTCTGATTTTCTTTTTGAATTATTAGTAGTTCCCAGAATGCCTTTTAGACTGAAATTATGATACACAATTTTTCAGAGGTTACCTAAGAAATTCAAAACTGTTTATCAAATAAGGTACCTAAGACAGGCATATGTAAGTTTTGTTGTTAAAATGTAAGTTAGTTCTATTTCTGCCCATACCAGAGACTCTTCTAACTGGAAACAGAAATAAGCAAGATCATCTTAGTGTACCTTGAACAGGTGGTGACAGTAATAAGTAACTCTGCTGAAAGCAGTAGAGTGGGGCATGGATATTAAACCAGTCAGAGAAGAAATCTCTTATGCATATAGTTGAAAACAGAAGAAATTACTGTTACCTTTTCATTTAAGGTAGGTCACATGAACAGTCTCCAGAAGAACCTAATTCTCTTGGGTAATGGTGGAGGGATTGTAAAATGACGACCACAGGCATCTCATTTTTGACCTCTAAGTTAGGAGATCAATCCCATCCTGTGGAGAAGCAAGATCAAGTTTGACACCAGGTTGAGGTTAACTCCTGGTCAGAGCCCCAGTCATACCTGCAGGCAAGATACTTTTTCCTTTTCTAATCTTCCGGTGGTGTGTTGCATCCCTTTCCCCCACACTGTGCTAGTCTTTCATATTTTAAACTTAAATTCTTCAGGATGAGGACTGCCTCTAGTGACAGTCCTCAGTACAGTGATTTCTGGGACTGTGAAGTATCCCTGTAATGGAAATTCTGGCATGTCTCAGGAAGAAGGGGCTTCCATGCATAGGCAGTTGAAGCAGAAACTAACGGGCAGTGCAAAACCAAAGGGGTTGTACAATACAACTGCTTTCTGCCCACCCGCCGCCGGGGAAGTCCCCTGTGGCTCCTGCTGTTGGCGCTTGTGTCTCGCAACAATCAGAGGTTTCTAGAGGATGTGGAACTACTTTGTTCCCTGTCTATTAAGCATGACTGTAAAAGCCCAAGTCCCCAGTGCTGCCAGTTCAGTCAAACTGAAAGGTAGTAAATTCAAATCTCATAAAAAGCATTTTATATACAGCATGCGTATAAAGAACTTACTGCTACAGACTGTCACAGAGCCCGTGATTGTAAGGAGGCCTGACATTTTCAAAGATAACAAAATTTCTAGAGTAAATTCAGGAAAGGAGAAATTTAGAAGGCACGTAAGTGCTTCTTCATTTTACACAATCTCTTAATGATGGATGAGACCTTTCTGGGGATTATTTTCTCTGTTGTAACTTGTCCTGGTCACCATTAGACAGGAATTTCTAGACCATAAATCTGAACAAATACAGCAATTTCTGTGTTGCTCACTTACACCTGAGAGAGTCTGCTGACTATAAAGTGCACCAAGGGTTTGATCTAAAGCACATCATCCATCACTGATGCAGTAAAACTGCACTTGTTCTGTGGGGCTGTGAAAAATTGCCCAACAGGCCGCTGTTTTGCAGGGCAGCGATGTGTACTCTTGGGTAATGTGGCATTGGTGTACAAGGCCCTTTATTCATTGCTCTGTTCTCATATGCCTAAAAGAATCCCAGATTGTGCAATTCACGCACCTCCTGCTCTTCCTTTTAATTCTTTGCTGAAAAACCAGTGCAAACTTCCTCCCTCATCCTGACTATTTATAAGTATACATAGAAACAAATGTTTTGTAAAGATGTAAGAGACATTCTTCTTTATTCCCAGGAGCAAATAAAACCTTTTATTTTTAGCCCAGTTTCCTAAGGAAATGAGAATGATGCAATCACATTGTCTATTTGTCTGTCTATCAAATTGGCCCCCTTCCCCCCTTCCCTCCCCTCGTCAACTCCTCACTATTAATTTCTTCCAGCCAGATCTGAAAGAAAGGCAAAATTCTTTCAAAAGTGTTAAATGCACACAAGTTTTATGAAAATCAGTGGGTGAGCCAGAGGAGAGGTCTTATGAGTTCCCTTATGGGAGAAGTCAGTTCTGTCTGAATTCAGTGGGTGGGCAGCAGTGGGCGGTCACCTTGGGCATAGCTGTGACACCGCATGATGCCTGTTGTCCCCTGAAGGTGGAAGAACAAGAGTCACTGGGGTGGGAGTTCAGAGGTGCTTCTGGAGAGGCTTTCCTGGGTACCTGACAATATTTCAGGGGTTGGGAGAGAGACATGGTGGCAAAGGGGAAGGGAAGGAATGGGGTTGTGGGACATGTGGGATGCAGAGGGCAGAGCACACTTTAGTGGTTTTTTTATACCCCAAAGGAGCTGAAGGTTAAAGTCATATTCTGGGAAGCTTCTCAAGGAACATGCTGGAAAATAAATGCAAAGCCAGTACTAGAAAAGGGGACATGAAAAGCAGTTTTGGTTTTCAGACAGCTTTTCCAACCTAGTTTGACATCTACTAGTGCCTTCCTAATATCTTTACTGTGATATTTGAGGTTTTTTTTAATGGAGAAATTGGTAAGATAATTTAAGAGACTAAGCCTCCGTAAGTTCCTTCCTATTCACTAATATGCTGGTTAGCAGATAACATTTAAAGAAAGAGAGAAGGTCTCTTGTCATAGGTCTAGGAAGCAGCTTCTTCTGTTAGGGAGTTCCAACAAGTCACTACTCTAAAAATACATTTTAAAACAGTATTGGTGACCTGCCTTTACTTCAGTTGTCCTGCCCTTCCTCATGAAACCCCAACTACTTGTTTGCCAGATTCTTTCAAGCTTAAATATGAAGTACCTGAGTCTGGAGACTACTGTCTTGCAAGGGATTCAGACAGAACAGGTTAATGGATAAAGATGAGATAAAGATTAAAAAGCAGTGACCGTATTCTGATGAGCAATGTAAATAAGAAAACTCTCTTCTCCACTTTCCAATTCACGAAAAAATTTAATTACAGCCTTCTTAGATAAGATGACAAAGCAAGAATCTGTTGGAGCAGGGAGGGAAGGGGAAAAGAGAGAGGATAAAGGTTCCTGTTCTCATGCTTACTGATTTTGGACACAAGTCCAAATTTTTTAAAATGCAGTTGGACTTGGAGTGCATGGGAAAGAAAGAAGAGTCAAGAACTACCTACAGCATGAACATCTTCCTCTCACATTCCTGAAGTGTGTGGTGCACACAAACATGCCACTTGCAGTGCAGAGATAGGGGTACTTGGCAGTATTTCAGGGGTGGGAAGAGAGAGGTGTGACATCCTTGTGGCAGCCTTCATTTCTCTTGCTGTCCCTGCCTATGTCCAAAGATTGACATTCTTAATTGACACCGTCACAGATGGTGTGAAGGTGCAGAGTGCTGTTAACACAAATGGCCCAGAGCACACAGACATCCAAACAAGCTTGAAGGCTGAGCCAGTTTGCCTTCAGCAACTGAAAGCATTTTGCAAATATTTGATATATAATTAAACCTTCTTTTCCCATCAGGTGATCTGACCTCAGCATATAACTTGACGTGCCAGGACAGAAGAAGATGGTGAGGTGGGTGAAATAAAGTAATAATGGGTAGAAACTTTCTGTTTGTAAGTGTACTATCAGAAATAACCTGAGCCCCTTCTCCAGAGGGGAAACCCTAGCTGTCTTCAGGATCCTTGTTTCATGCTCTATGCATCCCATGCTTGTGTCCATAAATGTTTCCCTGTGATCAGCCACCTGCAGATCTGTGTCCCTGACTGCCTGTCGTTCCTGCATTTCTTGCAGAGATCACACCAAGGACAGACATATGCAGTCAGCGTAGCTGGAAAATGCACTCTCCCTCAGCCAGCTACTATTTCACATGTATTAGCTACCGGAGCCTGTGGTTTGCCATCAGCACAAACTTCTTCCTATCACAGCATTAGAAGTTGTCTAATCAACACAAAAATGGTTACCTAAGCCTGGCACAGCCACCTCCTGGCTAGCAATGGTGACCCATTCGTGCACCAGTCCCCCTCTCTGGTTTATTACAGCAGTTGTGGGTCAAAGCAAGGTCTTCAGAGCACTACAAGTGGGCAGAGTTCCCTGTGCAATAACTCTGTAGCTTATCACCCCTACTCTAGATCTTGATGCAATTTCACAACCCCGCTGCACCAGAGACCTCAACTGGCAAGGGCTGAGGCAAACAACAGCTGTTAACATTCAGCAATGTCAGCAGCACCATTTCTTTGCCAGGACCTATCACTGTCAAGTAAGGGTTAAAAAAGACCACTGCTGAAATGCCCTTCATGGTCAGTCTTGTGTGTGCATCCTTCTGAAATAACATCACAGTCCAAAACAGGAACAGCTCTTTCAATGGTGCAGGATCCATGCCTGGGCAGCAGCTGGAGAGGACATGAGAGAAAAAGCTGAATCAGAAGTATTTTATTTTTAGTAGTTTAATAATGGACTAGGAACGTCTGTGAACTGGAGTTGAGGAAAAACAAACACGTCTTTCCACAGCACATGGTGAAACAGTTCCTTAGGTACTTCATGCTGGTGATGCTTTGAAGTCCTAGCCACCCTCTCAGAACTCCTCTTGTGGACTTGCATCTAGAACTGTGAATCGAATGTGTGCTTTTGGGCAAATTTGGTTTGTCTGGATATCCACACCCACATATGTAAGCCAGGGTAATCCTACAGTGAGAAATGGGCAGAAGTGTAACTTGGCAGAGTTGCAAATGTGTGGCAGAACTGAAAGCAAAGCACCAAGTTTCCCAAGTCCCAGAGCTGCTTTGCAGTGAGAGAAGGGCAAAGCCATAACACTACTACCTTGATTTCAGTTTATCTGTTAGCTCACTAGTTTCGCCTTGTAGGTATACAAAGTACCTGTATGGATGTACACATTCCTGTATTTTTGTAGATACATGGTTTTTGTCTTTAGAAGATGACATGCCCCAGCAGGATCCTCAGTTTACAACATCCTTCATCTGGCCAGAAGGAGCTGCTGCAGCTTCCACAGGCCATGCCAGGTCAGAGTAAACTCTATGTCCCATTGGCACAAGGCAGGTGGGCTGAGAACTACTTTAGGATAGTCTGATAGCATGGCAATACTTCAGAAAATGCTGTTTTGTTGAGGTCCCGAGTCTTGTTGCTGGACGACACTTCCAAGACAAGCCACTGTGTCCTTCAGAAGACTTAATCTGTACCATGAATGGAGCAACTCATGTAACCCTACCAAGGTGAATATAACCTTGTAAGAAAGAGCTTGGAGAAATGTCAATAGTGTGCTTAGATAAATGGTTTCAACTGGAAAAATTGAGTTTGCTCAGCGTGGTTTATTTAGGATCTGAACATTGAGAGCATTTCAAACGTCTACTTGATCAACAAAAGAAGAAACCACTCTGTATTTACACAGTCTTGTACCAGCCTCCCCTTTCCCAGTAACTCTGAAACCTGTGGCTATTTACAGCCAAAGGAGAGAGAAGGGTAGAGATCTGGAAGAGATGGAGCTGTACAATCGCTATCAGCAGGAGACGTGGCAGAGGAGAAGGGCTCTGCCATGGAGTCTGCCCTCATTTTTGCTGCCTGCTCTCTCAACTCCAACCAATTTTCCTGCTCTCATTTCTTGGCCATTTTGCAGCTGTGTCAGAGCAGCTGGCTGGAGCAGGGAGGCTTTGGGAGAGAGTCTGAACCACACTGGGAGGAGGGGAAACAGGAAGCATTGCAGGAAGAGGGGACTGAAGATGTAACTGCAACATGGGGACATGGAGAGAGGGTACAGGGAGACTATTACAGTAAGGAAGGGCAGGAGAACAGCGGCTGTTACAGGTTTTGCTGGTTTTGCTGCCTGCAAAATCCTCTTCTTTGAGACATGAAATGAATATGAAGGTGCAAGACAACAGGAATTAATAAATAAACAGTAATAATCAGTGCTTTTCAATTCCAAGTGTTTTATAAACATTAATGAACCTTCATGAGCTGTTGGAGAAGTATTTAAGCTGTATTCCATTTTCACAGATAAGGAGATGAAAGCTCTGGCTCAAGTCCGAAGTTTTCAAAAGCAGAAATTACTTCTAAGAGTCCTCCTTGATGCTCAGCACCAAAACTCTGAAGGGATTGATTTCGCAGTTGCCATCAATGTCAATTATATGCTATTTACTTCTGCAAAGCTAGGTCTAAACATGCGCACTCAAAAGAAGCAATATCTTTTGAAAATTCAGGCTCTGTAGGCCTGTTGGGTTCTCCCAAAGTATGTAAGGAGAAACTGGTTTATGAGAGAAATAAATACGTAAAAACATTTATGTTTTTTACTATTGCACCATGACAAGAATGGAAACAAAGGCTTTGTGGGCCCAAGACACTTAAAGAAAGGGCAAAATAAAACAAAGATATTTTAAAAAAGACTTTCAAGAAGATCCATTCCTCTGTGCAAATGGGAAAGGAAGCAGAGCATGTTTTCAAATCTTTCTACATCTCCCATAAAGACTAGGCAGATGGTTTGGGTGCATTTCTGTAAGTGTGTGATGAATATTTTATTCCTGAAAGGAATAGAAAACATGAATGTGTATGTAGTCACCAGATTCACTGAGGTAAGGAAGAAACAACAGGACTTCATTAGAAACCATGTGATTTGGTAGTCCAGAAAAGAAAAAAAATTACAGCAGTATAATAAAAAAGGGGAAGAGAGTTGTAGATATTTTCTTTGGAATTATGCGTTCCCAATTTTAATTGTTCTGTGGCCATGCAAAGACTAACATCTTGTTAACCTATCTGCAAAAACATAGGTGGTGAAAAAGCCTCCAAATTCTGTTAGAATGGCAGGTGTCACATTCAAATTAGCCAGCAGCCAAAACAGAAGGAGGTCACAGAGCTTTCACACAGAATATAGCAGTCAGGTAGAAGCAGAAATGCAGTGCTGATTAAAGACAGAAGGTTCAAACTCAGTCCTAGGCATGTGCAGCACAATTCCTATCCAGCAATATCAGCCACGTTCCAAGCACAGTCTCAGTATAGCTTTGAGTGTCATAGCAGATCAGTGGGAAGATATAAGAATCACAACAGAAATGCTCCTTTGGGGATCCCCAGTGCATAAAAAAGAGGAAAAGGTTGCCAGAAAAAAAATGTTAAAGGGTGCCTCAAAGGCACTCACATACACATTTTAAACTTGTCTCAAAGCCCTGACACTTCTGCAACACCCAGGCTTGTGCTGTGACACAGTTTTGCCACTCCCGTGGCTGAAGCTCCCTGCAGGTATTTTGAAATCCTCAGAAGGTGAGCAGAAGTGGTGGTTCCTCCCTGCACCTTCTGCCATGCCGCCGTGCCGAGCACTGGCAGCACCGGCAGCACCGGCAGTCCCAGCACACTCACCCTGGCACCGCTTGGGTGGTAAAGTGGTACTGAGCCCCTTGGTGGAAGGTGCCAGCTGTCTGCAGCTGCCAGACAGGTGGGCAGGATTCACAAAAAATGGAAAACAGTAGAGCTTTATGTATTCAAAGTGGTTGTGGTGTCCCTGTGTGCACAGGGTTATGACAAATCCCATGGAACACGAGTATGGCGCCAGACCTTGTGGCATACAGGCAGGATAGAGACCATCAGGACTTCAAGGGACATAATATTCTTTCATGTGTTTCTGTTATGACACTCTTGTGAGGCATCTCTGACTGAGAAAAAGCCACGGTTAATTCGTGATTTTAAAAGGCATTACTGTCCACACAAGCTGATCTTCCAGGGAATCAAAGGAAGAACAGGGTAAGCACCTAAAAGGAACTTTTTAAAACAACAAGAACCTCTGGTTCCAAGTGCAGCAAAGACAAATGGAAATTCTTCCAGCTTCCTGGGCCATACTTTTAGCTAAGGCAGATTTTACCCAGATCCAGCAAAAGACAGCTATGGTAGAAAAGCCACTGCCCATCTCCATCCAGAAGCAAGATGGGACACTAAAAACAATGCTGGCACACTTTTGGAGGTAGTCTAGGTTTGGGGTTTTTTATTCCCCAAATCACTGAAGTATTGCTGAACTCCTGAAGACTTTTGATCTTGGAAGACGAATTAGTATGGGAATTTTGGATCAGGAAACAGCCCCAGAGGAAGCTGCTGCTAACAGAAGCTAACACTGGCCATTCCACTTCAGGCTTCCTTTGAGACTGCCTAGCTCAAGTGAATGCCAGCAGCTACATTTCTGGTAGCGTGTTAGGGAAGCAATACCTTTTTCCTACCAAGGTCATTTGCTATTGCTGCTGAAACACCACTGCTCTACAGAAAACTGCAATTAGAAAATGGGCAGGTTGCAGCCTCCATTTCAGAAGTTTTGTCCTCTCTGCTCTGGGCTTTTCACCTTGTCACAAGTTATGGAGCCTTTGCATCTTTAATTTTGATTCTGCCTCCTTCATTCCTGGCTCCACTTATTTGCTCTATTGTTCAAGATCTTGTATCTACCAAAAGGTAGAAAAAAATCACTGGCTGCTTGATTCATTCTCCCTAAAGAGCAGAAATGCATTTTAGAAAGCCAACTCTTCCATTCCCACTACACTGCAGTGACTATGCCAAGCCAGAAATAAATTGTATTCTTGGAATGCAGTTTCTTGTATAGGGCTGGCCATTCCTCTTCTTTTGTACCAGAATAATCTCAGTGCCTTATCCCAGTGTCACACTGGGTAGTATATAAAAATCCTGAGAAGATAGGGTCTATCCACAGCTATGTCTTGAGAATGAAAATGCCTCTGGAGGATGGGCAGGGAGGGTATTCTGGGTGGTAACTTGAGAAATACCTTCTTCTTTCCATCGTAACAGAAGTAATCTACATGTTCTCACCCCAGCTTCCTGGGGTCATTACCACAGTGATGAACAGAGCTCTTCTGCCCCTACTGAAGGTGGGGAGGAAAGCCGGTGTGACTCAGCTCTGGCAGAATGCAGAAGCATTATTAAGCACTGGTGGGGAGGGTGTCAAGTAATGAGCAGGGCAAGAGAAGGTCACACTCCCCTGCTGTCCTTTAGAGAAACAGTGGCCATGAAGCTCCTGCCTTGGTTTCCTCTCTATCACTTATGTGCTCTTCAGGGATCTGCTATATATGAGCGAAGGGCTAAAGGATTGTTTTTTTCATCCAGTGTTTTGGAAAACTGGAAGTTTAGTGAGACAAGAAAAAAGCTGGAGTTTACTGCCTTAAGCCACATGTATGTATTATTTTAGTCGCATGTCCTGAGAGAGGCTGTTTTCCTAGGAAATGTTTGTTAAACACCTTGAAATGTGATGACCTTTCCAGTGTCACAGTAATTGTGTGGTTCCCAGAAGAGGTTTGACAGTCCTAAATTGCAGAAGTGAGTTTTGCAACTGGAAGTGAGGAAGTGATGCTGGAAGTAAAATAAGAAGTGGAATCAGCCACATAATCATTTTGGATATTGCTGTTCTATTGCTGGTACTTGAAATATAAAAATACACAAGATAATGTTATTGACAGGGAAAAAGCTGTGAAATATTATTGCATAAAACTGTGAGTCAGGACTTCTAATGTGTTTTTACAGTGTTGCCTATAACTGAATTACACTTGGTCCTGACAGTGTATTATATCTTCTTATATCTTCTTTATTGCACAGGCATTATTTTAATCAGAGATAATAAATGAAACCTCTGGAATTAATTACAGGTTGTAACAGTTTTGTTACGTTGCTAGAACAGGCAGGAAGACAAAAACATATGGACCCATTAACATTAACTGGCTTTTGCAATCCAGCCATTACAGGAGAAAGACAATGAAGATTAAATTACTTGGTGATGTAGCTGAGAATGCTCAGGCAGTATTCAGTGTTTCTGAAACTCAGCAGTTCTCGGCATGGAAGACCTTGACTACTACATTTCTGTGACCCTTTCAAACCCAAATGCATCTTGTGTTTAAATCTATTCAAAAGATCTAAGCTTAAGAACTGCTTTTACAGATTCCCAGGATCTGATCTGTCTGGCAGGAGGGGTCTTTGCAGTCCTGTTTCAATGGAGACATGCTGCCAGGATTTGGGATCTGTGTGTGAGTTACCGTGATTTCCCTTTGGGCCCTCTTGTTTCTGCCAAATTTGAAGTGGATTTTCTGTGAGTGAGAAGCAAACATGGCCCCATTCCAACAGCACAATATCTGGGAGGGTGTCTGACAGGAAAAAAACTTGCAGAAGAGCCTTTCAAAGCATCTTTTAAAAATCCCCTCTTGTAGGAGATATCTTGTGGAGAAAAAAGTCATTACCTGCGCTTAGAAGGCAGAGGGTATCTTACTTGGTTGACTAATCTTTCTGATCACAAAGTTAACATCACAGAGTAACTCCATCATATATGAAACTATTTATCTTATACTATTTCTAAAATGCCTCTAGTCTGGTCCTTGGTGCACTATTCACAGTAAAAAACTTTCTGATCAATCTCATTTGCTTAATAAGCTTAGTACTTGATCTAGCCTTTCCTTTTTAAAAACAAACAAACAAACAAACAAACAAACAAACAAACAAACAAATCTTACTGCATTTAGCGAATTTTTAATGCAATAAATATGTCATCTTCTTTGTATTTAACACACAGGTACTTGTAGGCAGCTATTTTGTGCTTCACTTTGGTTGTCACTTTCAGCCGAGCTACACATGTATCAGACCACTGCAGTGTGAGCTCACAGGTCAGCTTTAAACCCTTAATAATTCCTGTTGTTCTTTTCTTAATCTGCCTCCACTAGATCTACATTTTTCAAATACTGAAGTAGTCTGAAATTAATATGATATATCAAGAATGGTCCCATCAGACTTTTGTAGAGGAGGACTCTTATCTACCTGGTCTGTGATGGGGATTTGTCTACACAATGCAGAAAACATAATCCTACATTTTGTGGAAAGCCTGGCAGTTTGAGCAGTGGGGAATTTTGGATCTTGAGAGTTCTTCAAAGAGTGAGCCAGTGCCTGGAGCAGTGTGCTGAGGGCTTAAGGCTGCCACTGGGCACTGACCAAATGTGTCATTACATCTCTCCTTAGTTTCAGTGTAAGTGGGAGATAAACTCTTTTCAAAATCCAGCCACATATCAATATGGTGAATCTGAAGACTTGTGGCTTCATTTCCTCAGAAAAATCCCTTCCCTGCTCTCAGAGTGCTCAGTGGTTTTCAGCCCAGGGGATGTGGATCTTGCATTGGCAGATGGCTTCAATGGGACATGCCACTAAGAAAAGTAAATATATTGATGTCTGCTGACAACTGGTCTACAGGAGGCTGAAGCTGCAGTGGAATACTTTGAGGGCTGCAGAAAATAAAGGGTTGAAAACAGCAGCTATTGATAATTCTCAGTGAGGTGCTTTTTTTTTTTGTCCCCTGAAATAGGTATGTTTTAGTTATTTTCTCCCAGATGTATTAGCCAACAGTTTGAATTTCCACTGTTATATTCACTAATGTGTATTATTTCCCCAGCACCCTAAACATTATTTCTCTGCACTCATTGGTGCCTCCAATAAGTCCAAACTCAGGATCATCTGAGAGTTTCAGGAACTCTGTCTTGGGAATTGAATCAGCTCACTGATCAAGGTTTTTCAGACACTAATAAAGATACAAGTTAAAGAATCAACACTGGAAACAAATGATTGGACAGTGCACCTGCAGAACGATAGCCAAATTCCAGCTAATTTTTTTTAAAGTATAAACAAATTAATCTCCATCTTTAGGCTCTTGTTTCATGATAAATGCAACTGAATCTCCCTACAGTCTCCTGCTGAAAGATCAGCCTGTTTCTTTCCCTCAGACCAGGACATGCATTTTCACCCTAGTTTTTCTGCAGTCACAACATGAGTAAGGAACTAACCTAGCCAAAAATACTTTAGTAAATAAAAATTTTCGACTAGTTTAACTAGTTAAAGCCGTTCACTCCAGAAAGTCTGACAGGAGTCAGGGAGGGAGCATGGACAACCTGTTTTTGTGGCAGCCCTTATGTGCATTGGCTGCAATCATGCACCTGCAAGCCCTGGAGCCTGTCCTAGAGCACTACACACTCACAGTCTCCTAAGTTTGTTCAAGAGTTGCCAGCCCTCTCTGAAGTAGGCTGAGAGGAGTTGGTACCCTCTGCAGAGGGCCAGCCAGGCAGGAGGCCCAGAGCACCATGGCTGCCTCTTTCCTGCCATCATTCATTTTATGCACAGGAAGAATTCGACTTCCCTGAGCACCTCAGTGACAACCAGAACAAAAATTATATATCCGTTTGATGGATGAAAAATATGAACCTGTGTGAAGTTAAAGGGCATGACTAGTGCTGGGAAGGCAGTCAGTGACAAAGGCAAGAAGGAAAAGCAAAATTTTCCCTGTGACTGTTCCCTATGCCATCTGTACTCTATTTTATGGATGCTCAGAATCTCTTCAGTTTATACTGGGTATGACTGCTGCTCTAACATAATCTGAATGGCAGACTCCCTGCCTTGTGCTGCTAGTACTGAAATTTAAGAAAGATACATAGCGTCATAAATAACACAAACACAGTCATTTCAGAGCACGTGCTAAGGGTGGTATAAGGCCAGAAACCTCACTTTTATTTCTGTTCTTTTCTTTCAAATACATCTTTATTTATTTAAAGCTATTTTTCTCCAGTCTAGTAACTTTAAGTACCTTCAAGCAATTGAGTAAGACGGTCCTATCTTTTCTAGGCTTCATCAAAGAATAAATAAAAAGGTATATAACTTCTCACAGCACTCTGGTTTTTGTCTAATAATCTACTAGATTCCCATTCTCCCTGGTTTTATGTACCTCTCTAGACACCAGCATTTTAAAACTATTGCTTCATGGGAGACTTCAGAAGATCCTCAGATCATCCAAATCCTGTTCAAATACTGGTTGTGAAAAGAGTACATTACTGTAGGACTTTTTTCATGAAATAAACTCATTCCTACCTGTTGCCAAAGACTGTCTAATTTTCAGATAGAAGCTGTGCCTCAGAATGTCAGGGACTGCCACGCGCAATGCTGTATTGGGAAAGAAGGATGCTCTTGCTTTCAGCAGATGCATTTATTACAATATATATTACAAAGTGCTTCATTTTACTCTGTCATCCTGAATCAGTTTTCTTTCATCTCATCCAGCCCCCTTTTGCTTCTCTGAAGCCATTTCTCAGAGATTCTTTGTTAATTATTGTCCTCCAGCTCTATGTGTTGGAAAAGCTGCTTAAAAAGCATGAGCAATCCCATTTTGATTAAACAGTTCAGATGTTTAATCTAAAAAAAAAAATCCTTGGAGCCACCTTAGATGTGGCTCCAAAGCCCATGACTCTGAAGGAGCACTGTTGGTGGGGTCCAACAGAAGCCTGTCTCAGGATATAATTAACAGAGGGAGGTATGCATGACACTGGGTCCTCAACTGCTTTACTCTTTTTCTAACTCTCAAGCTCGAAAGCACCTCGAAGGTTAGCAACTTGCTTGGTCCTCTTCTAAATTATGTCTCAAATCAGCCTGCCCAAACCCCAAGACTAAATATAAAAAACGCCCCAAAATAATAACAGGAATTAATATTCAAATATCTGCAAAGGGAAGAAATATTGACCATCTCACTTCACTGAGCATTTCAACTTTCAAGACTTATATGTCTTCAGGATAGTTTTGGGGGCAGGGGAAATCTCTGAGCTATTCTTATCCTGCAAGAGCATTTAAAGTAATTTCTCCTTATGCTCTCATTAATTTTTAATACATTATTATGTGGATGTCCATCTTCTCCTTTTGACAGCTTTTATTTTTATATCAGACAAGTAATATGCTCAAAGTGCTTGCTTGCTATTCTATGTATGGAAATTAAATCATTGCCTCACATAGCAATTGTAAAGAACACAGATCACACAATGTTTACCAGATTGCAGCTGAGTACAGAATTTTGACTACTAAATCACCCCACTGGCAACTGGAAAGCAGTCCACATGGACACCTTCCAGTTCCCAGCTAATAATTACTGCTGGCTGTGCTAAGTAGTGCACTGCAGCATTGGTACCTTTCAAAGAGTTGGTACACAACTCGTATAACAGTAGGCAGAGGTTGGGAAAGTGAAGCTCAGGTCTTTATCCCTAATAAAAATACTTAGAGGGATCTTTGCTGAAATTTAGGTGTGATTTAACCCACAGTGACTGAGGTCTTTAATCTAGAAGAGTGAGGTTTAGCAGCCTGCTAATTGAGTTGTTGTAAAGAAATTCTTCAATATTTGCAGTTAACTAGAAAAGTAATGCGACTGAGAGGAAGTACACTGGCGTTTTAACCACAGAATAATAGAAAGGGTTGTTTTGCGAGGCACCTTAAAGATCTAGATCCAACCCCCCTCCCATGGCCAGAGACACCTATTAGATCACGCTCAGAGCTCCATCCAACCTGGCCTTGAACACTTGCAGGGATGAGGCACCCACAGCTTCTCTGGGCAACCTATTCCAGTGTCTCACCACCCTCATTAATGACAATCTGTGTTAATCAAAACGTAAAAGACAGTGTCAGAGGATTACCAACATAACGTGCTGCAGCAGTAACCATTTGTGCAGGTTCACAAACGATCCTGCCAACAGCTCAACCACAAGCAGTGACAGATTATTTCTTAATATGAGAAAAAACCCGAACTGTAAAATTAAGATTCTGACTTTTCCGTTGCCATACGAGGTTTCAAGCACCGGCCTTTAAACATCAAAGTAGCTGCGGGCTCACGCTTTAGACTTAGATCTAGAAGGAAACAGGAAAGCAGAGACACCCCTCAATCTCTGTCCAAGCCCAGGACACCCTTTCGTCCCCGCACTCCTGACGGCTCCGCGGCGGGGACCTGCGGGGCACATGTCGGGGTTGCGGGGACCTGCGGGGCACATGTCGGGGTTGCGGGGACCTGACCCAACCTGACCCAGTAAAATTCACAGCGGGAGCCGCCTGGCTGCGGTCCCGGCGGCAGGGCATCCTCCAGGACCCCGGGATACCGTGGAGCCCCGGTGTGCTCCGTGTGGGGCTCGGGGCGCCATCGGACCTCCGAAAGGGAGAACCTGGGCCTCCCCCCTGCTCCCCCTCCCTCTGGCCGGAGCCCCCCGCCGTCCCCTCCGTGCCGTACCCCCG
>VYXC01009540.1:874273-1036623 GCA_013397175.1 Platysteira castanea
CCGCCGCGGGCGGTGCGGGGGCGGCCGCCGGCCGGGCGGTGGGGGCCGCGCTGGCTCCCCACGAGTTGCCTGGGGAGCAGCTTCGCGTTTCTGTAGCCTTGAGCACCGCTGAAGCCACTTATATTGTTACTTCCCCGCGCTCCCCTCCCGACGGGTTTCTCAGCGTGACTAAGGGCGGGCGGGGAGCCCGTCAGGAGGTGCGGAGCCGGTGCCCGTGGCCGGAGGATGCAGCTGGGGAGAGCCTCCGGGGGCTGCAGCCCGCGGGACTCGGCGGAGCTCCCTGGGGCCGGCGGCCGGAGGTGAAGGGATGCCAGGGGCACACAGTGAGATGTGCCACCCGTGCCCCCTCCGGGACCGACCGCGACCCGCGGCTCGCCTCCCCCTTTCTATAACGAAAGCTATATAAATACATATAGGACTCCTGGCTTTTGGATGATACATGACATTACGGGGAGGAGGTTAATTCAGTGTTGTGGAACATTCTGTCTTATTTTTTGCATTAATTACACTACGGGTTATGGTGGCTGAAGATCCGGCACGTTATATCCATGTGGCACTTCAGATACGCGTAGTGAAAGATATATACACGGAGAAGGATCACGCTGTACCCTCGCAACAGTGAGGATCCCTGAATAACTCCAGCGAGAATGATGTGTTAGGCTGCGCTGACGTTGTAGCGTAGGGAATTTGGGCCAAACTTTTGGTTCAAAAACAGCAGCAACTGAATTCAAATAAACAATGCTTTGGAGAATTAATACAGTTTAACAATGTAGTTCTTACTTGAAAGCAAACGAGGTTGTTTTGAATATTATAAAGTGAGATTTTTTAATGGTAGCTTATATATTTGAAAGAATGGTTAGGTATTTTCAAAATCAGTATTTTCTGTGGAGTTTGAGAAGCTGCATTACCACGTTTGGTATTTATTTTATTAAAACCTCTTTTTCCTGAACTAGTCACCCTTGCCATTTGAGAGTCCTGCTTTATGCATTGTTGCTTTTGTTTTTTTGTTTGTTTTGTAAAATCAGAGCTTATCCTACCTTTCCATAAAGTGCACAGAACTGAACTGTGGCTTGGTAGATCGCATACTATCAATGTATCACTAATGAAATGGAAGTTTTGCCAGTGAGATAAATGCTTAATCTCCTATTTTCTTCTGCCCCTCTGTGTGGAAGTCAGGCCACTCTTTTGTGACAGTAAAGATGCCGTGGATTAATTTTCAGAGTTAAAAATAGCCGTTTACAGCTGCTTGATTTAGGTCCAGGACAGTCATGAGGTTCAGTTTCACAAATGTTAATGCCTCATGCCTGAGCTTTTCACTACAGAAGTTTGCAAGCTTAAACCAAACAAACTGCTTTTCTCTCTGGTTAAGTTTCAGGTGAATCATTTTGCTGAATCTACAGTGCACAGGCTTGCTCAAATCTCTTTTGGCTGGCAAAGGAAAGCCACTCCTGTCTCGCACATTTTCCAAGGGAACTGTAGATTCTGACAGTCTCTTAAACCATTTGGAAACGTTTGAATTTAAGAGGGCTTAGAAATCTGAGTCCTAAAACCAAAATGCAAGAGTTAAGGAGCACTAAACATAGCTGGGGTTAGATGGATAGTGTAATTTTTTTTCAGAGTTTACTTGCAATGAAGGAAATGGAGATGGGTACTGAGAAACAGCAAGGCTTTGCTGGGAAGTGTTTGCTTTCAGTGCAGGTCTTATCTCCTGATTCTTGCTTTACGTGACTATAGAGACACCTGATTGGTACCTGTCCTTTCGAAGGCAGAAGGGCAGTAAAGCTCTGCCATGTTTCAGAATATGGTCTACCAAGTGGTAAAGCCAAAAGTTAGAAGTTTTTGTTTTACTGGGGAAGCAAAGCTTAAGTGAGAACAATATCCATATATGTTTTCCCTTTAATACCTTCATCCCTGGCCAGTTGCAGTTACATTTTATGAAAAGGAAGAAGTTTCAAAGATCTGAAGATCCTATACATGAAAGCAGGTGCCGCAGTGGAAGAGAATCTCACAGCTCCTAGGAGGAGGAGGCTGTGTATCCTCAGGCTGTGTTAGACCCATGTGAGATCAGCAGAACAAAACTCCCAGAATATGAAATTTCACACGCGTGTAGATGGGGTAGTGGACCACCCGTGACATTATTTGCTTTCAACAGCATGGAAGGGTGCGATGCCTGACTTGCCCTTGTGCATGTTGCCACAACATGGTATTCACTCTGAACCTGTGTGAAGACATCTGTTTTATGGCCGAATTCTCATATTTGCCTGTCTTTCTTTCTTCTAGGGTAGTTCTTTGTCCTTACCAGGGCATTTAAACTATTAGGTAAGAGTAAGTTAGCACAGCTGGAGAGTGTATTTTATGTGGATTTAATTCCTGAAGAATGGACTAAAGATGATTGCTTGCACAAAAGCGCTTTTTTCCCATATCTGTGTTTCTTTGTGTACTGTGTTTTTGTCAGATGCTGAGCAGATGTTTTTAAGTGAGAGACTCTATTTCCTACTGTTATTTAATTTGTGTCCTAGGGCAGTTCCCAAATGCACACTGGGCTTGCAAGCAGAGGGTACAAACAATGATGGGGGTTGTATTTAACTCTTGACCAGTCTTCATTCTGTTTTCTGTCTTCCTTAGGGATATACTTTTTCAAGTAAATGTTTAACTTGTCACTTGACAGCTCTGCTGGATCAGAGGCTTAATAAGGAAATTGGAAATGTTTGAAAAAATCGTTAAAAATCTGAATTATAATTTTTAAATTAAAAACTAATTTTAAGTTATAGATTAAAAAAAATTATTTAGCTCATCGATTTCTGTTGATTCTGGGTTTTCCTTTGCCTAACTGGAGAGCCCTTTAGCGATCCCTACAGAAAAGGCTTGTGATGTAGCCATGATTAACAGGTCAAAGTTAGTTGGATTTCATACTTGCCAATGTCTTTGGTTCTGAGGTTATATATTAATGATAAACTTGATATGACAGTAGTCAAAAATACTGTCAAATGCCTTGTGGTAAATACTGCAAGATGGTTTTAGCCTTTAAGTGAATCTCTACTGTAATTTTTATTAAGGGATGTTGAAGCCTTCGTGCACCTTCCTCTTTGATTTGTTTTCTGCATTTTGACAGCAAACCTGCTTGTTCTGGGATGTGTTGGGAAGGATTTCATCACGAATGCTGGACTGAGAGTAGCCTTTCACTCTTCCCAAGCAGCTAGTGTCGCAGTTTTTGTTTATACAGTACTTCACATTGCACACTCTTAGCATATAAAAATCCACTTAGCAACACTTGTGAATCTTTCCTTTTATAAATAAGGTTAAATAAGACCTTAAAATGAACTCTTGTTTCAAGCAGCTTTTTGTCTGGTTGAGATACAGTGCTTCTTTAACTTCTTGCTTGAAGTAGATCAATAGAATATGTTTTGTTCCTGTTTTACCCATATTTTTAATTTAGCTATGATATTTTTCTCTACTATTCTTCCAGCCTCCATATTCAGGTCAGGGCACTTTTGCAAGCTGGATGTAGTTCTGCGTTGTTTGCACCTTGCAGAGGATGAACGTTTTGAAAGGAAATTAATTTCTTTTTCAGCTCTTATAAAGCTTTATGGTTCACAACTTTAAATATAAGATAATACACTGGCAGAAAAAAGCATTTTCTGTATCTGATTCTAAACCTTACTATTACTTTAATAAAAATAAATGTGCTAGGCGTGATAAATACATTTCCAAGTTCGATCTTAGGATTTAATTTTTTCTTTTAAATAAAATTCTTGCAGGGCAATAGCTTTTGAACTCATCTACAGAGTACCTCTTGGTTGTGAGTGGAGAACTGGCTAGTTGTGTGATAAGAGCTTTCTTCATTATTTTCCCTTTGCTTGAATGTTAGTTTTTTAAGGCATACAGAGAAATGGTTATTGATAAGCTCTGGAAATTTTTCCTGGAAATTAAAAATTAAAAGATTTTTTGCTGCTCTTTCATAATCTACCATCCAGGCAGCCCTGTAATCATTGTCAGTAGCTCAGCTTTTAGTGGCCCTGCGCATCTCCCAAGGTCTGAAGTAAATAATTTCATAATGGAGTCTCTTTCTGGGAAAGGCAGGAAGAGGACCGTAGTGGTTGAGGATTCCTGCAACTCAGATGGGGAATTAATCTAGATTGCCTCTGTTCATTACATTGTAGCAGAAGAGGGTCCAAAATACCTGAAGACTTGAATTTTTACTAGAGAATGCAAATGAGAATCCCCATAGTCTTTTTTACTTTCTGAAGCGGCAAAAGGCAAAATGAGTAGCATATTCATAGAATCATATTAAAAGATCTGTCCTGATACAGTCTTCAAAACAGCTTGCCTTTTTGTCGTAAGATATGTTCAGGGTACCAAAATAAGTTAGGCTAAATCTGAGCACTAATGAAAAAAAACCCCAAACCCAACAGAATACTTTCATTTTAAATGAAGCAGTCTGAGGAGAGGGAGATGCCCCAATATTGATGTTAATAAAGGATATTGGTAATGGTCACTGTCAGTGTTCATGGTTTTGTTTCTTTAAGGCACAGCTCTCTGAAGACTTGCACAGGAGAAGGAGAAATATGCATACTTGTTGAAAGCTTGGACTCTTGTCAAAACATTATCTAGCCTTGCCCACAACTGGAATTCAGATCGGCAGGTTTTTTTCCCCTTTTTTATCTCTTTTATTTCACTGTAACATTTTTTTTTTAAGAGAATGTATATTTACAAGCTCTTTCCCAAGGGGATGGCTTCTCCACTGCAGTGTTTGGCCAGGAGGCATGAGTTGGAAGGAAGGATAGGAGCAGCGTGCCAAGGCTACTGCCTGCAAAGCCAGGCACCCCAGTTTCTGACCTCTGAGCTCCCTGAGCTGCGTGTGCCGCTCTGGCCCCCTCTGCTTGCCTTTCTGGGGGGAGTTTCCTCTTCCTAAGCACCACTGTGATGCTGAGATGGCTGAGGTGAAGTGCAGGTGCTTGTGCTGAAATGTTAGCGATGTGTTAAGTGCTAATATTAACGGTAAGGAAGTACCTGTCCTTGGAAAGGAGGGGCTGGATTGTGTCTGCATAGGGACTGACCACCACCTTGTGCAAGACTAATCCAGTAAACAACTACAGTGGCTTTTTATTTTCATGTTGTGGAGGCCAAATGGCACAGAAAAAGGCAGGAAAATCCTAGAATGATTTGGGCTGGAAGTACCTTAACGACCAGCTAGTTCCAATCCCCCTGGCATGGGAAGGGACTACTCCCACTAGACCAGGTCGCTCAGAGCCCCATCCAGCCTGGCCTTCAACGAGTCCAGCGTAGGGCACCCACAATTTCTCTAGGCAACCTGTTTCAGTGTCTCTCCACCCTCACAGGAAAAAATGTCTTCCCTATAAAATAATTGAGCATGTCTGTGGTGACAGACTTAATGTAGCACTAGTTTGGTCTATTTAGCTTTATTTACAGCACCCACCAAGAAAGAGAGACACTTTTTTATATTGCCCCAAGTAGTGCTGCATGTCTGAATAATTTACAGGGCTGCAGCAGCAGCTTGTATATCCCATCTTCTTGTCCATTTTCAGGTGGAAAACAGTTTCAGGTATTTTTACTTGTAACATGAGAACCAAAGCATTTGGCTCAGCGGCCTTCAGGGCTATAAAAATAGGCTTGGCTTGAACTGGACTGATGGCAGAGGACTGAGATAAGCAGCTGTGAATGCTTTGCCATGGCAGCATGCCCACCTGGGGAAACAGCCTGTGGGGAAGCGGCGCTGAGGAGAAATTATCAGTGCTCCAGGGTGGGGATGCCATTTCCACCATTCCAAGAGAGACAGCACATAATTCATCTCACTTCTTCCTCCCGTGTGGTCTTTCCCTCGGCATGTGGTGGTCTGACACAAGCGCTCAGCATCACATCCAAGGATATGGGGACCATGGGACACCCACCACCACAGTGAAATACCTGAACTCCCCACATTTCTCATGTCCACCTTCCCCAGACCACTGGGACCAGGCATAATGATGAAGTAATTTGTTACAATTTGTTTCTACATACCAGGTTGAAGTAAGTCCGAATTCAACAGAAACCAGTTTACCTGGTGGCAGTGTTTGATCTGGCAAGGTCTGCGCTGAAAGTAATGTAAGGGCTTGGACGTTGGGTATTTTCCTGGGTGAATAAATACTTGGAGCATTAGGTCTTTATGCTGAAATCTAATGTTGTCTGTGCTTATCTTTGAGTGTGGTGAGCCCTTATCGTTTCAAAGGAAACAGAGCCTTCCTACAGCCGTTGGAGGAGACCTCCTTCATCCTTTTTCTTATGTACTTACCCAAATAAGTTTTGCAACTCTTTTATCTAGTGGTAGAAGTGTAATAAATACTTTCTAATGGGTACTGTATTGTATCAAAACCTTTTTATATAATTCTGCAAAATTCAATGAAGTGTGGTTGCACTAAGCCATTGTCATTAGTGGCCTTGCATAACAGATGGTGTTATTATCTATCAAAACCATGGGTTTTAGGGTGGCCTGAGTGAAAGTAACAACCTGCTAAACATCTGAGTTTTGAACTTTCAGAGAAATCAAATCAAGATGGTATGAAAGATCTAGAGGTGTCCCCAGACATTTATGCCGGGGGCCACCACTGGCCAACAGTAACTTCATGGCCACTCCCCTAGGCTGTATCCTTCTTTGGTGCAGCTCAAAAGCTTCCGTCTTAGCCTGGAAGGCCCAAGGCTTTGCACTCTCTAGGTGGGCTGTAAGAGGTGAGGATAGAGGCTGCAGTGGTCCTCATTGCATCTCAGCCCTGGGTTTCGCCTTGGGCCACCCATGGGGTCGTGGTCACAAGTTAGGGCTCCTGCGTGGTGGAGTGGTTGAGACCTGATGGGAATCAGCTTCATAATCCCCCTGTCCCTCTCCCAGCAAGGACATTGGTCCTAGGGAGAGCTTCTGAGATGCCTTGCAGAGCCAGGCAAGCAATCTGTGTTATTTGGTGCTGTCCCAGGAGTGCCCTTTTGTCAGGCTGATCTTATCCTGGTTGGTGTGAAAAGCAGCTTTCTGTTCCAGCTGGAGCACAGGGACAGATGGCAGGGGGTAGGGAAGGGGTACATCCACGTGTCCCTCCCTGTCTTCTGCCTGGTGGTGGGCTGTTCCCTCAGCCAGTTTGCTTGCCTCCTCTAGCATGGCTAATTGCTGCCCACCATGGCTCTTGTGAGACTCTAATTGTTTGCAAATTACTGCGGGATGGAGGAAGCTATGTGGAGAAGTGTAATTAGGATTCAGGGTATGAAGTGCTTCTCTGCCTCAAAGAGCCAAGATTAATTCTGCTTTATTGGAGCTGTTAGTTCAATTTCACTGTCTTTAAAAAAAAAACACCTTTATTTTTATGATCATCTGAATTGTTTGATTTGTTCTTTTCTCCCAGTTCATGTGCCTAAACAGCTTAGAGTGATTCTTGCAGCTATTAACTCTCCTTGTGAAACTGCAGCCACTGGGAAGCAACCTGTACTGTTAGCTCCTTCCACTTTCTGGAAAGAGGTTTCTCCTTTCTGGTAAAGTACAGCTTTTTTCAGACAGCTGGGCTTATTCTTCTTTCTGCCCCCAGCTTGCTCTGGTGGAGCAGATGTAGCAAGCTGCAGTGAGCTCACAAGGATGAATTTGAAGACATGCTTTTTTCTTCATGGTTTTGCACTGGAGCAATGCTGGTGTGTGACTGTAATTGTAAATACCTCAATTTGGTGGTTTTGTCTTACAAAAATAACCTAGTCTGATTAAAAAAGAAGAGGATATGAGTACTTAAAACATGGCTTTGGCATGATATGAGTGAGTGTGGCCACCAAGTGCTCTTTTCCACATCCCTGCAGCGCAGCCACTGCAGTCCTGAGAGACAATGTGGTGCCATCACTTTCTTGCCTTTGAAAGTGCCAGGTGCCTGCAGTCGAGAGAAGCCTCAGCTTTGGTGTCGCTGAGCATCTTGGCAATCTGGTTTGGGTACTTGTATGGTGGTGGTCCTCTACCTGTTTTCTTGGAGATTTGGCAGATGCTCTTAAGTCAGGTGTTGTTGCACATCTATCCGGCTGAGCTGATCTCAGGTGCAATGGAAATCTCAAGTATTTTTTTTTTTCAAAGTAGACTTAGGAGAAGTGAAAGGACAATTTTCTCTCTGCTTCAAACTTTTGCAGCAGTCAGTTCGTTTGTGCAGTGACTAAAGGTGTTCCCCGGGATGCTGGAGATGCAGGCTGGACTCCGTCTTCTCTGTCACCTCTTTGACTTCAGCAGAGAGGGTGTAAGAGCTTGATTTGGGAGGTTCAGGGCTGTGTGGGAAGAGTTGCCTCTGTGTGCACCTGACTTGCTGTTCCCCAGATTTTAAAAGTGCCATCAGAATTTCTTACCGACTCATTGCAGGTACTGAGTGTAATTGCTTCTTTGAACTACACTGGCTTATATTCCTCACTTTGTAATGGATGTATGAGTTCATGTTAAACAAAAGATCCTGGCTGTGGTGACTAAATGTCTTCCTTAAAAACCAAGTAGAACTGAAAGGGTAACAATGCTGGTGTTGTGACACCACAGTCTTCCTTATTACTTAGATTTTAATTCTCCTTTTTTTCTTTCCTTCTCCCCCTCCCTCTTCCCACTCCTCCATAAAAAAACCCCAAAAAACAAAGCAGTGGTGGCTTTAGCCTTCTCCCTTTTTGTTTTATTTTTAGGAGAGTTTTATTAACTTACTAGTCCCAGACTCCTAAGTGATCAATCCAAGTCCCTCTGCCTTGCAGCATTGTTTAGCTGCTGAAGTGACCACCCCATTTTTGAGTAGTTCTCAAAAATTTCCCTGTTAAGACCTTCAAAATATGGTGGAACTAGGTAGAAATCATCTTGCTGTATGTAGGAGGTGTCTTGCAGTGCCTCTTGAATATTGTCATAAAAGATGGAAATAACAGATAGTTTTTCCGTTTGAGTTTCTAGTTTGAGTTCAGCTTTACTCACCGTCTGCCCTGTGTCTTGTAAGTTTAAAATGATTTTTGAAATCCCATGTGGATGATTAACAGTGATTCAGGAAAGGAGCCTGCGTTCTTTAGTCTGAAAGATACGGAACTTTGTAGAAGTTGGTGTTAGGTTAACTTAGTGTGAACATATTCCTTTTCCTAGATTAGTTATGAACATGACACAAGGTAAGTTGTAATGGGATCTTTTATCTCTCTGTGGGGGTATAAAAAACCGTATCTTCAAAGATGAAGAGTAGTGCACTTTTGATAGTTCATTTGAGAACCTGATCCTTATAGAAATATCCTTGATTAATTTTTTTGTTTGTGTGTGTGTGAAGAAATGCTCAACATTCATGGTGCATGGTGTCCTGTTTGTGTTCTATTTGGTTACAGATTGACCTCTGTAAAGGTGAGATAGTACCTACCAGTTGTAGAATTCAAAATTGTTTCCTGCTAATTTATATACTTAAATTTATTTCTTGTATTGTATCCATAGTATGCATGTACATTTGATACAAACAGATGTGCAATTGGAAGTACAACAGGCTTGTTTTACTTGGAGGTATCCGGTTTTCTTTATTCAAGCAATGAAATATGCACAAAAGTAGATGTTTCAGTGAAATAAAATCTACCAAGTAAAGCGTGGGATTTCTAGTGAGTTTTCCAGATACATTTTTTAAATTTACTTCTGAAAAATATAGATAGATGTCGCCTCTATCTGAAATCCAGCTTCCAGCTAAAGTGATCATATTTATTGAGAAGCATATAATTTCAGTAGAAAAGTGTCTTTCCACTTCTTCTGTCTTCTCCATATATGTCAAAAATATGCATATTACACCAGACATTTGCATGTGAATTTTAGCCTAAAAATATTCTTTCTGCATGAAGGAACTTGCACCTTTTGAGAAACCTGCAATGTTCTGTCAGTGGTCTTTCCTGGAAGATTTAGTAAACCCATGTCTGCAGCTTCCCATAGTACAGTTACTGTATGGTTAATTGCTTTTCCTGAAATATTTCTGACCTCTTGGGAGGTCAAAAAACGGACAAGAAGTTGGTGAAGTCGCTCATTAAAGGGGAAGAGCTACTCTGAAATATAAGTTCCTCCCAAAAATCTTGTCCCATATAGGGTAAAAAAAAAAAAAAAAAAAGGAAAAAAAACAAAAGGGAGTTTTAGGAAGAAAACCAGGGTAGCAGTTCTCTTTTCCTCTTCTGCTTCTGTTTCCTTTTCATTTTTTGCTGTCCTGTCGTATAAATGGTTTCACTGTTGTCTGCAATGTGGAAGAGGTCTGCATCACCCTGACTGAAGGCAAGCTGATGCATCAATATGTGAGCCAGGGGCTCTTAATGTAATTTATCTTGCAAGCCAGATACCCTTTTAAAAACAGATTCCGTTTTATGAGAGACCCTTCCATGGAACCAACTGTTTGGACATACTGTGAGAAAGGTGTTTGCTCACAAGCTGGGTATTTTTCAAAGCATGTTTCAGAATCAGTGTACTGTTGTTTGTTTCCTCATTCAGGGGTTTTTAGGTTGGTTGTTTTTCAGTGTTATGACGCAAAAGTTACCCAAATGAATTATGAGGCAACTTAAACTGGAAAAATTTTGCCTCTAGTTTTTGTAATTTTCTTGCTACTACAATTTCAACTAAATTATCATATTAGGGCAGGGTGTATATATTAGTGTTGAATCCTTTTCATGCTTCTGCAAATGGACTCCGAGTAATCTCTTTTCCCTGTTCGTTACCTCTCTGTCTCTCATCTGAAAAATAAAGGAGCCCCAAACATGGGGATGAGACCCACTTCTTGTGCTTGCTCAACTGGAGCAGTACTTGCTCTTATTTTCCTTTGCTGCCCTTATGTCCCCTCTGCGGCAACCCCTGGCACTGCAGCCCCTCTGGCAGAGGTGGGGCAGAACAGGGCTCCCTGTCAGCCACAGCGGTGGCTTAGAGTGATTTGTGGGTGGTGTGCCCTTGCAAAGCCCACCTAGGGGCGCCAGGCCACATGGGTTTTATTCTGGGCTTTTATTCTGATGGCCACACTTTTTCTTCTTCTCTTTGCATCTTAGTTCTGGCTCCCCTTTGTCACCCTGAGTTAATATTTTAGCTATGGGTAGTTTAGACAAGGGAGGTGATTATTTCTTTGTACAGTTGAAGGAGGAATGTTTTTATTTTTTAAAATAATTTGTAAGCAAAATGGAAATTGTAAGCAGAAGTAAACAGTGAGAAGAGGAATTGGGTTTTCTGGTCTGTTATTCAGGAAGAGAAAAAGGAATTAATTTTGCATAGGCTAAGAAGTAAAGCAAAACTTTGCAGCTACATCTGTGCTTTCATGTGTTTTTTCATGGTTTCTTAAAGAAAAAAGGTATTTCACAAATCAGATGTTCATTAAGCATTGTCTAGGGATTTTGGTAGCACTTGCTGTTAGTTGATTTTTTTCCATGACTTTAGTGAAATGAAAAAGAAATCTTTCTCCTAGGTCTATCATCAGGGGAAAACATGTACAACACAGAAATTTCTTCTTATTTTTCTTTCCTGTGGTGTCTCAATTCTTCTGGAATTTGAAAGCTAAACCCTATTTTTGTTCTCTGCATCATTTGATGCTCTCTTACTGGCTTTAATCCAGCTGTTTTGAAGGCTGTACACTAAAGTTGGTGCTCTGTTTTCTGTGAGCATAGCTAATTTGCTACCTTTTATACTAGGATGAGTTTTTATGCTTTTTTCTTGTAGTTATAGGAGAGCATTTAGCAATTTCAGGTATTATATGTATCTTCAGTCTGCAAATTCAGATCTCCATTTTAAATAGATAAGGGTAGTATCAGGTCACATGTTTAAGTGAGAAACAAACTGCTGTTGAAGAATATTTCACCATACAGTTTTAAGACATGTTGTGTCCAGCTTCTGCTTGGCTTTGAAAGCATCATTGATGGCGTGTGTGTATGGAAGGAGGAAGTACTTAATGTAATTTTCTTTGCTCTCAGAAGGTTATTGATGCTGTTCCATGTGAGCTTCTTACAGCTTCTAGACCAGAAAGTGGTTGAAATGCTGTTTGGTTGTGTTATACTCAAATTAATTAGCTGTCATTTGTTATCCAAGTGAGAAGGCAATTAGGATGAAGACTTTGTAGGTCTCCATTATTTCCATTAATCACTAAGGTGATGGACTGGAGAGTGCCCTATTTAAAACAGCATGTGCTGCCAAGGATTGGCAAACCTTTTGCAGATGGAGTTTAATTCCTTTTTTGTTGGGTTAATGGTGAAGGAACAAAAATACAACAGGTTGAAAAAGTTACATGTGCAAAGGGGAAAAGAAGTATTGCAGAAAACTTCCTAGATACTCTAGTGATACAAACAAACATGGTAAAGCTGTTCCTCACTCTCTGCCATCCCTCTCCTTAGGAAATTGAGTCTCTGCAGGATGCACAGGAAAATTCAATATAAAGCTGCCCTGAATTGCTATTTGTAAGCACCATAAACCAATTCTGAGTTACTTAATATACCAGCTTGCAAATCATAGCATTCAGGTAATTTTTTCATGGATAGCTTGGTTTTGCCTGCTCAGGGGAGTGGGTAGCAAGAAGCTTCGGCAACTCCAGGTGTCCTCCAGACTGGAAAGTCTTTTTTGGGGTCAGCAATTGCTCCAGCTCTTCAAAGTGACTTTTTCTGTATTGAAATCAAGTGCTGATTTACAGTGGGATACTACTGCAAGCTTTCTTAGATACAGCAGAATGTATGCAAGATACAGGAGGTGATCCTCCATTCTGCTTGTGGCTGAGACTTCAGTAGCAGTCCAGGCGCAGCAGGTCCAGTTTAGAGTGTCATGTTTAAAGATAAGCTGGAGAGCGATTCCAGTGTAAGTTCAAGAACAATGAGCTGTTTGCAAAACACGACCCACAAGGATGAGGTGACTTGGGTTTCTTTAGAAGAAGAGAAATCATTAAAGGGTGGGAAACGGTGATACTTTTTCTTTACGTTGAGCATTAACATCAGAAGTGCCTGTGGCCAATTACTCCACATGTTCCAGGGAGCCAGATTGATTTCCAGCAAGAAAATTTAAGATTGTGGTAGTTGGCTTGTTTGTTTGAGGTAGGGTTTGTTTTATTTTTTTGGAGTTGTTTTTTGGTAAGGATACTTACTGAAAATAGTGGAAGAGGCTACCTGGGGAAGCTGTTACATCTCGGTTGCATGTGGCAGGTTTTGAAGAACAGGTTAGACAAACACCACTTACAGCATAGGTGTATTTATCCAACTTCAGAGTGGGGCTGGAACAGTAACTTCTTAAGATGCCCTCAGGTCTTTCCACTTCAGTTCTGTGGTTATGTACATATATATGAGGCAAAACCAGAAACACAGAGAATTCTATATGCTTTTGATCTTCTGATCTGGTTTGCCTTTTGCATTCTGAACACCTGTAAATCACAACGTAAAACTGGGGAAGAATCGTTATCGTTACGTCCTGTATTTTAATTTTATGGCTTTAAATGTGAAACAACTTGCAGGCTACAGAAGTGAAAGCTGGCATTAATCCTCTTTCCCCCCTTTTTTCTTTGCAGGTCGCTTGGTTGGTGCCCTGGATGCTGTGTTAGATTCTAATGCACGCGTTGCTCCGTTTCGAATTTTACTCCAAGTTCCGGGCTCACAGGTTTACTCTGCCATTGCATGTGGTGAGTTATTGAATGGATCAGAAGTTTACTGGGCCATAGCTATTGGTGAGTCACAGACGGAAAACCCCAAACCGATTCTGAGCATGGTCAGTGTCTGCATGTCCAGGAAGCTCAAGGTAACCCCAGCTAGTTGTGTGCGTGTGGAAAGCTTGTTTAACAACCAAATTAACCGCTGGTTAAAATCACAGATAAGAATTAGGAAAAAGTGTTACCTAGGAACATGAAGTTTCTATGGAAAACTTGTAGGGCTGAGGGTGGTTTGCTGCATTAGTTTTCTCTGTTGCAAAGTAGCGTGATTCTGTTCATATGCATATCTTTTCCTACAGTAGTAGTAGTCCCTTACAGCAAGAAGCTACTTAGTCTAGGCTTTCACAAGCCTAGTCTTCCACTTGCTTACGGTGAAATGTCTTTGCACACTTTGCTATAATAAAATATAACTGGAACATTTGGAAGATTAAGGAGGTAAAGTTGTCGGGGAGGTGGGGAATGTCAAATTCCTGATCTGTTCTGCACTAATTCCTTTTGCAGTGTTTCTGCAACTTCTGAAAGTCAACCTCATCTTCAGGAAAGTGGTATTGACATAAATTGCAGCAACCTTGCCATGACCCAGAAAAGGCCATCTGAATGTTCCATTCATCCCACTGTTGCTTGCCCAGTGTGCAGGGCTGTTCTTATCCCTTCTAGTCCCATCTAAAAAATCCTAGCATTGAAATTTACAGCGTTTTTTTTTTTAGGAATGGTTCAAAGCTGTGACTGGGAAGCACTAGGAAGCATCTCTTTAATGAAAGGGTGGCGAAACCCTGGAATGGGATTCCTTCTGAGAGGTGGTTGATGTTCCACCAAACCTGGCAGTGTTTAAGAGGCGTCTGAACAATGTCCTTAAAAACTTCATCTTTTGGTCAGTCCTGAAGTGGTCAGGCAGTTGGACTAGGTGATTCCCAGGATTTCAAGGAAAACAAGGAGGGCTTCTTGAAATGCATCAATAACCAAAGGAAAACAAAGGATAATGTGGGCCTGTTACTAAATGAGCAGATTGCCCGGAGAGGTTGTGGAGTCTCCCTTACTGGGGACATTGAAGAATCATCTGGACACAATCCTGTGCAGTGTGTTCTGGGATAACCTTGCTTGACTAGGGAGGTTGGACCGGATGACCCACTGTGGGCCCTTACAACCTTTCCCATTCTGTGGTTGTTGTGGGTCCCTTCCAACTGAAAATATGCTATTTTATTCTATTCTTTCTTTTACAGATCAAGCGATGAAATAGTTAGGTAATGTATATGTTGACATGTCATTGGCAGTGTTTGACATAGTAGTCCTTTAAATGGAGGAGTCAATCTATATATTCACCCTGATCCTTTCCTCTGTACAAGCTCATCCAGCAATTTTCCCTTGGTTCAGCAGAGATCCCTCTCCATGTTCCCCATTAATACTGGGGATTTTTCCCTGGTCCAGATGTGTGGGAAGAAGCTTGCGTAAAGTCTATTTGTACTATTTTTGTTTTGGCTAGGTTTTCTTTGTTTTGCAATTGCTCTGTGCTTTCTATCTGTATTCCCTTCCTTTTTATATTTAAGTAATGCCATCTCATGGAGAAATTTAAGAGCTTCATGCTGTTACAGTCCTGTGATGAAGCCAGGTAGCTTTTCCTGGAAAAGTGTTGCTGTCATAGCTTCTTGATCATTTGAACGTATCCAGTACTCTTTTCCGGGGCTGATTCTTGCCCCATCTGTGCTCTTACTGCGGACAGAATTTGGTTTGTTTCTTTGCTTTTCAGGGTTTTTTTTAGTTTTTAAAAGAACTACAAATGACAAGCTTGCCTGGTTGGAATGGCTAAGGATTTTACTGAGACAAACGTACACAATTAATGTTTTCTGAAATTCTCTTTGGCTCTTCTGAATGGATGCTCATCTCTGAGAAAATGAGATTTATAGTAACAGAGCGGAAAGCGGAGGGGTCTGTTTTGTGTGCTGTGTGGGTAGAACATACACAGTTGCCAGAGCTGCACAGAAATAAAGAACCATGGCAGCAGAAGCTGTTTGTGAATAATATTGCTGCTGTGAAACCCTGACATGAGTGTCCAGGGAAGAGCTGGCAATACGAGTTAGAGGAGCATCACCCCGACCCCTTCTTGGGAACCTGGAGAAGGACATTCCCCATGCAGAAGTGGCCATCTTTGCTCACCCAGCTCTGCCCTGTCTGAGAGAGGCATTTCATGCAAACAGTGTTAGGAGTCTCTTACTGACTTTGGAAGGACCAGTGAGTCAAATTAAAGTTCTGCTGCTGTGTAAGCGAGGGCAAGGAGCAGCTCCAGGAACTCAGTCTAGTCTCCCAGTGTAACTCCATTGTGGATAGCCACCATGTCATTAGGCAGTTAATTAAAATGACATTTTGCATTGTGTGTTGGCAGTCCTCTGTTCCAGGAGCTGTAGGCTTAAATGATAATATATGCATAAGGGTCAGATCTGTGTTACAGACATTTGCAAATCTCGAAGGGCTGCTAGGAAGTCTGATCCCTGCATGGCTGTTCTGGCAGAGATGTATTAATCCAGATGGTTAATCATGTTATACTAGTACAGGAAAAAAAAAAAAAAGCCTAACCTCACCCCTTGTGTAGAGCCACTTAAAATTTTCCTTTCAGAAGCCTCATGGGCAAAACAGAAACTCAAGTCCCAGTCAAGTGAAATAGGTTTTAGGAGAGGGGGAGCAAAGGATTTGGTGAGAAGTGGGTTTAAAGAAGAGATTCTGAGGGATAAGGGAGTGGTTAGACAAAACACTTGGCGTGAGCAGATGAAGAAGGTGGGTAAAAGGTGGAATAAAAGGCTGCGCAGAATATCAGCACAGGAAGAGGAATAAGGAATGGAAAAAAGCAAGAAATTGGCAATGCTTGGGTCAAATCACAGGACAACTTTAAACTATGAAATGGAAATTAGAAATAAAGAAGGTACTCAAAAAGTTGAGTTAGCCTGACCAAATGAAAGGGCAAAAATGATCTTTTGGTATTTGAACAGAATCCCTGGAGGCAGGCAGGAGAGATTGCAGGAGCCCCTGTGGGATGTAGCTGCTGCCTGAGCTCAGAGCAGTCCTGGCAGTGTGGATGCTACTATGACAGTGATCTTGCTCACAGCTTATTTCACAACAGGCAGCCCGACAGCGTGGCCATACACTTGATATCTTTTAGATTGCTCAGAAATAAAAATTCAACTCAGTATTTGCTTTGTGCAGCCATTTCAGTATAAAATGACAGTATTTCTGGTGTTCTTAAACATTTATATAATTTGTTTTCTTTACCTAAAGGGCTTTTAAGTGTCTCTAATTTTATGATTTTTTAAATTTAAATTTAACCTTGATTAATGATATTTAAGAAGTTCCATTACAAGACCTTCCTGTTAGGGAAGTTAAAGCTTGGAAGGTTTCCCTGCCAGTTGGCATTCTGCATGGAAAACAGAGCAGAGGGAAGCGGAAACTCCTTACCTAAATTTATCATTTTTTGTTGTTGTGAAGCAACATGATGCATCACTAATGTACACACAAAACAAATCTTGAGATAATGGGTCTTCTATTTGGGATTAATTTTATTATTATATTCATGTGTGATTTGTATGTCTCTTACATACAACTATTTCTCTTCTTTCTTCCACAAGCAAGGCACTAAGAGAAGCTTTAAAAAGTTTACTTTTTTACCTGTAATGTCTAATTACTGACCAGTAAGGTCTAGAGGGGCCAGATTTTCCCTTGATGGCCCTGTATGGTGCCTGTCTTGCTGTGACTTTTCTGTCATCGTATCATGCAGAGACAATTCAGTTTCAAGCAGAAAGAGCAAAGCAAACAGGTAGTGAGTGAAATATTATTTCTGGAGTTAGTGTGAACACATTACATTTAAAGAACCAACAAACTCCTTAAATTAGAGAAAGAAACTTTAAAGATTTGAAAAGCTGTATTAGTCAGAGATTTCTGTTGGCTTTATTTCTTCCCCAAACTAGAAATGTGCTCTTGGAGAACCTTTAGGTGTTGCTGAACCAAAGTCCTTTTCAGGTACTTTATTATAGAGAGCTTTGTATTCCTCTCAAAGAGTGTGCATGTGTGTGTTGAGGGAGGGAGAAAGGAAGATCAGGGACTTTTGGGAACAGAGCATCATAAATCAAAGGTTTCCAGTGGCCACTTATGGAACGTCATGTCAGAATAAGCTGCAGTCTAGCAACTCAGGATGAAGTTTTGCTGGTTTTTCTGCTTTGACTTTTAATGCAACATTTGCTGGCTGAGAGCATTCGAGAAGATAAAACTAAAAGCACTAAAACTAATTCTCTAAAACAATGAGGTTTTTGTTTTTCTCTCTAACTATACTGCTGTGAACAAGACCTTTTTGACCTGTTTGCTACTAAGAATTCTGAGGTTGAAAGTTCAGTTTCTCATAATGAGTTTATGAAATAGTGCATTTTATTACTTTTTTCTCCTTCCTTTCAATTTTATTTTGTAAGATTAGTTTCAATATACTCTTTTTTGCTTTTCTAGGTGCCACTGCAGAGGAAATAAACCAGCACTGGGAATGGCTGGAGCAAAACTTGCTCCATACTTTGTCTGTGTTTGACAATAAAGAAGATATTGTTAGTTTTGTCAAAGGGAAAGTGAAGGTAAGGAAACTGTCTCACTTTCACCCTCCCCTGCCTGATTTATTAGAAGAATGTTGTGAAGTTGTTGTCATTCCTCCTTGGTTTTGACCATCTAAACATTACTGGTTTTCTGTGTGGCTCTTGCACCTGATGTGGCCAGCACATGAAGCTGCTGGCTTGCCACAGGGTTGGAGAAATGAGCATCCTTTTGGAAAGTTAAAGAATTTTAAAAGTAAAGGAATTTTGTGACTATAAATCAGATTAAAAGTAACAATGGCATGTGGGGAGTAACTTAGAAAGCTTGGTGTCCTGAACACTGCTTTTAATGAAATACGTACTCTAAGAAGAGCTTGGTGATGGCTGGTGGGGGTGTGGATTCACTAGTGGCTGCTGTACCTCAGGTTCTGGTGCAAGCTTTTCCTTGCTAAGAGTTTTAGTGGGGTGCTCTTCCCCTCATAGCCTCTTTTCCAGTTTGGAAATTTTGTAGAAGCATATGCTTTTGGTGAATTTCAGCCTTGCTGCTGTGAGCTCTGTGGGCTCTTAATCTGGGGAAGAAGAGGACAAAAACAAAACATCAGTGTACAAATCCTAGTTTTTATCCTGCTTTTTTTAAATAAAGGCATTTTGTCTTAAGTACACTGAAATACCAAATACAGTTAATCTCTCTTGATAACACAGTGACAGCCTGTTACCTAGCACAACACATACTTGAAATTCTTCAGGTTTCATTAGTTAATGTTAAGTCCAGGTTTTGGACCCTTGCACCTGCTGTAGACTTTTAGCATATTAGGACTGCTTGGTAATTGCAAATTATACCAGGTGCTGTAACATATGGATTATTTGTCTGCATGGTGCAATGCATACTTAACTCCTTTGTTGTAATACCACTGTTAAAAATCTGAAATCTTAATTATATGTATGTAGATGTGCTTGAAACCATGTTTGTAATGGTTCCAAGCATGTCTCAAGTTACTGACACATCTGACTGCATTGCTTCTTCATAGGTAAATAGTGCTGGTGAGTATACACAACTGTTACTCTACTTTTGCTCTGTATATACAAAATAAGAGCAATCATAAGCCATAGTGAAAGTGTAGAGATATGGTTCTGGCAGACTCATTGAAAAACTATATGTACGGAAAAGAAGGAAGCTTTGGGAGCTTTCAAAATGTATGAGAGATGCAAGCACCAGAGAAATGTCTCCGTGTGTGAAAATTGCACATTGACTGGAATTTCTTTGTAAGAAAGGGCTGCATTATTAAAATTTGAATGGGTAGCTTGTAGCAACTTGCCTGAGTGTGAGTGCCACAGCTTTATCCTGATCTATGGTCTTGTTCTGGACTCAGGCACTGATTGCAGAGGAAACGAGCAGCAAGCTCGCTGAGCAAGAGGAAGACCCCGAGAAGTTCCGAGAAGCCCTGGTGAAATTTGAATCCAGATTTAATTTTCCTGAAGCAGAGAAGTTGATCACCTATTATTCCTGTTGCTGTTGGAAAGGAAAAGTTCCTCGGCAAGGCTGGCTTTATTTGAGCATCAATCATCTCTGTTTTTATTCCTTCTTCCTGGGCAAAGAATGTAAGTGTGAATGTGTAAGAAATCTTACGCTGGCGTGAGAGATAACTACATTTAAAAGCAAGAATAGCTGTAGTTGTTATGAAAAGCCTATTTCACCTCTGAAGTTTAGTTTCTGAGGTTTTAGTTGTTCAGGTGAAAAATCCTGTTTAATTTAGTTTTCACTTCAGCCTTTGTATTTTAATATGAATCCAGTAATAAAAATGACACTGCAAGAGCACACAGACATAGTTGTTATCCAGTATTTCTTTTTGGCATGGTGAAGCAATCTTAAGATGTACCAGACCTCCTACAAATTCTAAAATAGAGACTTTTAGTGCTGAAAACGGTGAGTAAGGGTGGGTCCCTCCCACAGGCACGGGAGCAGAGTCACCACATTGCTGCAGGGTGGTAGGGGAAGGGCTGGTGGAGCCAGGGATGCCTAAGTCAAGCTGCCTGCCTGAAGATAGCTCAGGAAGCATAAAAGGAATGTGCCCCGGAGAACCAGGTGAAAATTCAGAGCTTTTAAGGAAAGACAACAACGATTTAGGGATTTGTTTGTGTTTCTGAATAGCAGCACAGTAAGGTCACAAGAACTGTGTCCTGGGGCTTGTTAGACTTTCAGATGGTTCAGCAGTTTCTAAGGATTTGGTTAAGGTGTTCCTCTACAGAGAAAGAACTGTGTGAATGAAAAGCCTGTCATAATAGACATTAGAAGGTAAAAATGAAAGTAACAGACATAAAATGATAAAAATGAATGTAGCCATTTAAACTCTATAGCATTTCTCTGTTCAGTAAAATTGTGCATAAACCTCCAGACTTCTAAGGCCTGTTTATCCTGCTGAAACTTAAACAAGGTTAGCAGTAGAAAACTATACTGCTGTAAATATAGCAATATTTGTCAATTATAACAATTAGGAAAACTTCACCATATTCCATCTGGATTTAATATTGAGATATAGCTATAGGTTTAAAAATGAAGTGCATCTTAAGAAGGATAGTAACCTATAATTTCTAAGACTGAAAACATACAGACATGCTTAGAGCTGGAGGCCCTTTCTTCTCTTACATTATTTCAAGTCAATTATTTTGTCATATCAGCAAAAGGTGGAAGAGTTATATTTGAAATGCAGGCAAGTTTGTTAGTCACCATAAAAACAAAAGTTGAGTTTTGCTGGGAAGAGTAGAATGGAACTTCTTGATACATACTAGATATGTGAGTTCTTGTTTAATCTCCTTGTTTTCTGGTTAGTATTAAATAATATCCTTTGTCAATCATTTCTTCTTATTATCATTGCAGGTTTTCTCTCATTAAATCTGAGATAGCCAGTCTGCCAAAGCACACAAAGCAAAAATGATACTTTTTAATAATAGATGACAGAGAAAGGAGGAGGGAGAGAGAAAATCCCTTTATATTGTTCCAAATTTTTTGTTTATGCAATACCACAGATCGTTAAACGCTAATGGAAATACAATATCATGCTGTATTGTTTAAGAAGAGATTTCTTCTCATATCTTTAATAATATTCATTATGAAAATGCAAAAAAAACCCCCAAAAACCCTTCAAGAAATTACATGTTAGCAACTTTTTATTTTGTCCATGGAAAATACACTGTTCATTTACTGCTGTAGTCAGTTGCATTGCCTTTGTGTTCCCATACATTTGTATGGAAATGTGAGAAAAACCCCTGAATTTTCTTTTGGTTAAACAAACTTTCCTAGCTCAGTGGGAAAAAGTGTATATGCTGAAATCATTCCCACTTCCTTGATTATGATAAAGCAGATTACTTCTGTTTCTAGGCTAATGTTTTGTCATGTTTATGAAATATTTATGTTACAGGGAATAATCCAGATTTAATATAGTTCTGATTGTTACTATTTGAGAAGCTGATGCTGATTACATGCAGAACAAGTGATTCATTGCCTTTTATATTTTCAATTAGCAGTCACAAATTAAATCTGGTTAAATCTGGTCTTGAAAATATTGCTAAGAAATCACATTTATTGTGTTCCTCAATACTGCACAGAGAAAGAACCCAATATATGAGTTGCAATAAAATTAGTTCTCAGTTGTGTTTTACCTCTATAAAAATCCCCCCAAACTGTAGACTGAAATCTCTTGATAGGCAAAGTGTTAAGTCTTCTGCTTCTGGCAAGTCTTTTCCCTTCTTCTTGTTTCATTTTGTGTTGAAGTGACCTGGAATGCAATATTAGACCCTGTTTTCAACTTTCATAAAATTAATTTATAGCTTATGTGAATATAAACTCCATGGAAAATTTTTTACAGGACAAGTCCCCTTTTAACTAAGCCTCAAAGTATTTGTAGGATTTCGGAGGCTTAGATTGCTAAATAGCTTGAAAGGGCGTGCCAAGGTTTCTGCATATTTTTTAATTAAATTTGTGTTTTTCTTAAACTTTGAAGACTTTGTACCTTTTATCAGTGTCTTGGGTCCTGTACAGGCTGTTGTGCTTTTCCTATAACCAACAATGTAGAGCCTGTGTGGCTCTGACCTGCCTGAACAGCAGTGCTGTTGCTACGGCGTTATTTAATCTTTCTTCCCTTGGCTGGGCTGGTACAGATGATTTTATGACCATTTGCAACAGTCCGTGCATGTTGATGCAGCTGTGCTTTATTTAAGTAAGAAAAAATGTAATCTGCAAATAATCTTGACAGCTGTGGTTCATGTAGTACAGAAAACCTGCTGAGGGTAGCTCCTTAGGTAATTAATGATCATGGATAAGTGTCATATATATATGACACTGTTTGTTATTACTGCCTTTTTATTGCTTTATTGGCATCAGGAGACCAGCTAGGGATGTTAGGGGGTGTAGTCTTGATGTTATTGGCACAGAGAAGTCTGGGAAGCTTCCAACAGTTGTTAAGAAGAAATTGAATCTATTTTAAAGTCCTTTCCAACCTAATTTCTACCCAGAGATTCGTGTGAGAGGCAAGTAATATCCATCTAAAGTAGGCTGACTCTGTTTGCCACTTGTATTTATATAATTCAACAGCTTAAAGTATAGAGAACGGTGTGCTACACTTCTTGTTCTCTGTAAACAAGTCTGACTATAGTAAATGTTTAGGGCAGGATGTGCCTGTGCATGTTTTCAGTAAAAAGTAACCAAAATGGGAAGATTCCAATGCCTAGGCAGCTTTTTAAAATGTCCTGTTACAGTAGTAAATACACTTTAGAGCAATCTCCATGTGCAAAAGCTTCTTTTTGGATGGGAGTTCACTTTATTTTAAAAGCTAAAGTAACTGTGCATGTAATTGGTTTTCCACCTGCCTACAGTTTTGTTTCTAGGAGATTACAAAGCCTTTCCCTCTTATCTTTGTACTCTGGAGATGAACTGTTTCTTCTGGTGGTAAGGACGCAGGCTGCAGAAATGACTTGTAAAGGAGTTAGGAGCACAGCGTATGGCAGATGTTCTGCAAAGGCACCACTCTGCAGTCTAGCATTTCATGTGAAAATAGTTAAAATTTTAAGGGAGAGATTCTGAAAAAGACACGTCTTTTGGAGTGGGTGAGATTGAATGCAGAGTCATAACAGACATTTCAGCATTCAGCATGTGCTTGGTCTTGCCTATAAAAATGTATCTCTCTCCTCTTTGGTTTGCATTTCATTCTGAATCTGATTGTTTCCCAAATCGGAAAAATGTAAGCAGAGTTTCCAACTCACTTCTCCTCTTCTCTTGGATTGCAGTGAAACTTATCATTCCTTGGGTTGAGGTCCAGAAACTGGAAAGAACCTCCAATGTCTTCATGACCGACACAGTCCGTGTCACTACAGCAAATAAAGAGCGCGACTTCTCCACGTTCCTTAATATTGCTGAGGCTTTCAGAATCATGGAGCAGCTGGCAGATGTGACGCTCCGAAGGCTACTGGATAATGAAATCTTTGAACTGGATCCAGGCCTGCAGGATCCTACTCAGATTACCAAGAGGTAAAAAGCTAAACTGCTGTATGAGCAGAGGTTTGATAGTGGGCTTCATGGTTTGGTGTGTTAGCTGGGTAAGATTTCAAAACTTTTTGATTGGATGCAAAAGAGACTTCATAATGTATTATGGTGTATCCAAAAGGTGTATTTTAACGTGTATGCAAGATACATTTTTCAACTTTATATTCTTCCCATAAACAACACAAAGTTTCAAAAGTACTGTTCCCCATAGAAGGGAAGATTGCAGCAAGGGATATTTTCCATCTTCTCTGAAGAGCAGCATTATTTTCCTTATAATTTTGGTAGTGTGTAGGCTTTCCTAGTGCCTTCAGTTCTCTAGAAATACTGCTTTTGATCATATCTGAAACATGGAATTCCCACTAGTGTGATTGCCATAGCCAACTTAGCAAGCAGTTACGGGACTTAAAAAATACACAGTTGTGATACTGCTATTGTCAGCTCTACCCCTTGCATCCCTGAAATGCATCTCTGCATTCCTCTCCCACTACAGAAATGCATTTGGCTCTCAGGGAAAGATTGATGGCTATTTCTCTGCTAGCAGCACAACACACAACTCTGTGTTCTATTTGCTGCTGTGAGAAAGCGGGCAGGGAAGCTGCCCTGGGGAATTTTTTGTGGGCAGGATGGAATAGCCCAAACTGGAATTTGCCTGGGGCATCAAGGTTAAGGTGCTGATTTAAAATACTTCTTTTCTGAGTGGGATGTGAGTGGAGTGGGTATCTCCTCTTGAATCATGCCCTTTCTTGCTCTTCCTTCCTCTCCCTCTGCCAGGGATATGAAGGGAATCACCCAGGTGTGTTGTTTCCTGACTAAAACATAAGGAATGCATGGTATCATTTCCCAAAAAACAGAGACCAGTAGCCATTTTATTGTTTCTGAGGGACATATTTTCAGTGGTGGTGGGCATACATCTCAGCTAAACACTTCTGCAAAGTTTCATAATGGAGTTTAAAACAATAAAATGGACTTCCTGTGCAATTTCGTATGTACAGACAGTAAGGAAAATCAGTGACACCAGGATTTCACCCATGATGTTATCGAAGAACTCACTTGAGGTAATACAGTGGTGAGCAACCATAAACATCTTTGCAGATTTTTTGTTAATAGCCATGGTTCCTTGGAATACAAGAGCTACCACTGTTTTGTTTTTAACGTTGTAGGCTTTTGGCTCAAGAAATGTAGGGATATGTACTTTAGCTAATGTAGAATATGGCTATGACAGGTTGTATTTCAGCCCTTTTCCATGCTTTGTCATTTCACCCTCCTCCTGCATTTGGGCTGAAAACTTAGTTGCAAAAAAAGAAATCCAGAGGTGATGTAAAAAAACCCTGGGGGAAGATATTTTTCAGCATCTACCAATTTTTGTCATTGTCACTTCCCAAAGTAGTATTTGAATCAGGGGTAATAACTGAATGGAAAGAAAGTAAAATTGCAGTTGTAAAGAAAAGTTGTATAAACCTAGTAATATGCTATAATAAGGGGATCTCATGGAATCAACTTGTAAGTGCCTTGTGGCATTTTTGGAAAGTAATGTGTCTGTTAACAGTCAAGTAAGAGAAATGTTCCCACACATTTATTCAAACAGTTTCTCTCTCTCCTCCCCTCCAACTAAAGAAGAAAATAAAAAATGTTAAAGCTACAGAGGAGAAGGAAGGACAAAATTATATTTACTGGAGATTTCCTGGTCAAGATGTTCTCTAACCTGTGCTGTGACTTGGGATGGCAGAAAGGGAAATTTGGAAGATGCCAAAATCTCATTTCCTCTGCATGAATTAGGTAGTGGTTGGATAAGCTGCTGTTTCTGGTGCCCTTTGTCCCACTTCAGCAACCACTTTGATGTAAGATGATTAAGCAAGACTGTAGTTTGAATAGTGGATAAACTGGTTTTTAGTGTTAACATGTTTTGGGGGGGATGTTGTACTTTTTTTTGGTGTATGAAGCTTTTGTTGCTGCTTTTTTTTCTTGAAGCCATTCTAGTAATATAAGAACAATTACTTTCTGCTCAACACGTTCCCTCTAATAATTGTCATTGTTAATTCTTGTACATGATTTGGAAGCAAATAATAATCTATGAAAATGAAAGCAGACACAGACGTCATTGGAACTATTCCAGCTCTGACAAATTAATGAAGTTGCTGTAGATGGCTTTTGTTTACTAGGCTTTCTTTTGTGAGAGGCTTGTTTCAATGTCTTCATTTTTTAAAAATTACATTTTCAGTGCTATCATGATCTGTATATTCTGCATTCTGAAAACCATAAACCTATGCCGTTCCTGAGGGTCTTGGGGTCATCTTGCTGAGCAGTGGAGGGGTGGGACTCCGAGACTGTGGGATTAGGCCTACAGTCTGTGGCACAAATTATGTCATGGCCAGAGTCAAACAAGTCAGTATGCAATTTTTTGTGCTGTTTCATAAAATGATAAGGCACAGAACAATGGATTACGAAGGGATTAATGGCAATTGAGATAATTGTTGTAAAAAGCAAAGTAAAGTTGAGGTGTTTGGTACCTACAAATACCATTTCTTGCAGACATATATATGTGTCATACAGTTTTACTGGAACACATATAGTAACTGTTTTTTCTTTTTTAAAAAGAAGGCTGCAACAGTCTCTGGTAGAGGTTTCTTGTACTTCTAATTTCCATCTCTTACAGGATGCAAAAATACTCATTGCATTTCTCAAGTGTAGTGAGAAATTCTCCAGAGCAGAACCCACAACTTAAAAGCTTTAGTGCTGCTGTCAGTAAGGTTTCAAATGTGTGATATGTTTTCCGAGCCTCTAACCACATCAGTTTCTTTTCTTCATGTTTAACTGTGAATTACCAATGAGAATGACTTTGCTTCATGTGAAGGCAAAGAAGGTTGTTAACACTGATCTAAGCTCAATGAAAACTGTTTGAAGTATCCTGAGTCATAAATGTCACTTCAATCTGAATTTATTCCTTCAGAGAGGGAATCTGAGAATGCTTTAAACCTTGAGCAACAAGGAGAATGTGACTAGAAAGAACCTCCTTTTATTGCATCTCTGTAGCAAAAGGTAGGGTTTGGGTTATCTCTGTGTGATTGCCAAATGTGTTTTTAAGGATTTGCAGTAATGGACATATCAGGATCCATACCAGTGCTTCACTAGTCTGTCATTTAGAAATCTGAGATCTAACTTGAATCTTTCGAACTTTTTGAGTCTGTCACTTCTTGTTCTGCCCAGTACTATTGAAGAGATCGGATGTGCTGTCTTTCTTTAGAGCAATCATTTGTGTAATTGGAGGTTGCTGTGCATCTTCTTTCTTTTTTTTTTACGCACCACTGCCAGGGTTTTCTTATCAGTGCGGATTTTAGCCATTCTGGTCACTCTTCTCTGAACATCCATCACTGATGCCATGTGGGGGCAGGCGTGCAGTGGTGGGATATAGGATTGCCCCAGAAACCTTGCCAGTGCTGACCAGGGCAGGAGCAGTGTGAGTGTCTCTGCTGCAGTTCTGGGGCTGCCATGCTGCATCTTGGTGGCCATGCACTTCTGCAGCCCAGCCCAGTGTTCCTCTTCCTCCTGTGAGGATGAGGCTGTTGGCTCTTGTTCAGCTTGTGATCCTGTGTAATCCCAAGGTTACACCCCAAGGGATGTCTCCTGGTGGAGTTCATCTCCATGCTGCATTTGTGAAGCTTATGATGTGCAGCTGAAAATATTTGTAATGCTTTTTTTCCCACAACATCCCTTAAATTTATGAATATAAATCTGAACCTGATCCTGTTCTTACGTTCATTAGCCTCTACCAGCCTTGCATCAAGTGCAAGTTTAGTAACAAGCTCTTGATCCATCACACAGAATGCTGATGAAGACATTGAACAGAAGCTAATCTAGGACAGATTCCCAATGGAGTCCTCTTGATACAACCTTCCAATTTACCAGGAAGCCCTACAGGGCTGTGTTTTGAGGTACTCTTTTGCAACTGGCTTGGTACAACAGTTTGTCACTTCTAGTTTTATTAGTTCCATGAGAGGATATATCAAGATTTCATAATGGCTAAAACATTCATTGCAACTCCTTCGTCCACAAGTCTAGTGTTCTGCTGTGTAAGGGAATGATGTTCAGTTTACATGTGTCCTGACAAGTCCATGTTGGCTCAGATAACATCTCTTGACTTGCTTATTTCTTCCCACACAAATTTAGCAGTTCTTCCAATAAACACAACATATATTGTTGGATGTGTTATTTCCAAAGTGTCTGACTTTCTGGAGTCTGAATAGCAAGAAGAAGCTAGTAATCGGTCTCTTAAAGCAAGAGGTCAACAAGTCTGTTTAGATTTTAGGTAGGCAACAAGTGACTCAGCAGAGCTAAAATCTTGCCAAGTTGGCTTCTGCTGGATTTAAAGCTCAGAAAAACATTTGACAGTGAGGACAGCATTTAAATGTCCTGATGCTTTTAGGCATTTTTTTAGTCTTGTGTGTGTTATTTCCTTTAATTTAAAACTCTTGGAAGGTAACGTGGGGGTCATGCACAAGGAGTTATTGCAGTTCAGGCTTGCCGTTCACTTTGAAGTGCTGGAGTTGGAGGCAGTCCATGATCCCATAACATGCAAGTTGGGAGCTGCACTCAGAAGGAATTGCTGAGTTTTTTGAAAAGTAGGGAACAAGGCAGTTGCATCTTCTCACCTTTTATTCTTCTGATGCTTGTGTAAATACTCAAAACCCATTATTTTTACGTAATGATAGCTTTCCTTTTTCTAGTTAACTACCACTCATATGCTGCATTCACTTAAAAACCAAACTGACATGGAGATTGTTAATCGAGAGTAGAAATTTCAAACAGGTAGGGGTGCAAGTAGAAAGGTTGCATTTCTGTTTTGCATTGGAGGTATTGTGAAGCTCTAAATGGAAGCTGTGGGACTTGGTGACGTGGGCTGTCTTTGTTGTATTATATTTAAACAATTGCCTGTCTCGTTTTAGGAGCTAAATTTGTTTGTGGGTTTTTTAGAGTTGTAGGGTTGGGGTTTTTTTAACCAACTCTAATTTTGTTTGGCTGTGCTTATGAAGGGAAGCCTTTAAGCCCTAGAATTCGCTTGCTTAACAGGAAATATATTTGTGGTGTTCAACTTCGGAATAAAACCTCTTGTTTGAGCCCACAGTGGTAGGTGCTGACAGCATCTCATCCCTCTGCTACCACTTTTCATTCTGGGATCCTTCCTCCAAGCAGGCTGGCCCATTTCAGCAGTTGTTTCTGGGGCAACACTGGCTATGGTGTGGTCGCTATGGTGTCCCTGTGTTTGAGTCATGGGGGGACAGGCAGTTCCAGGGATGCTGGGGTTGGCAGCCTTCCACAGGTACAGGGTGAGTGGGGCTGGATACAGTGCTGGTGAATTTCAGATATGATGAATGTCATTCTTCTTCAGCTTAAAACCCTGTGGCTTGTTGTCCGAAAGGCCCTGCATGTGGAGCCCACAGCCGCAAGAAATGCAGCAAAATCCTGAAAATTCAGAAGCCTCAGATTTTGGAGCATAGGAAACAGTCAGCTCTTAAATAACAGACAACATGTGCCTCAGTACTGGTCCTACTCTTCTGTATAAAGCCTCTTTTCGTGTTAAGGTCGAGAAATCTTCACAACCAAGTAGATTCAGGGAGGCTCTTACCTTTCAGCACAATAGCAGGAGAGCACAGCTCTACCAGACCTGACTGCAGATGCTATCAGCAGCATTCATCTGTGCTGTGCAGAAATGGAAAATATTTTAGTGGTGAGTTAACTAGGAGGCATATCCTGATCCAGCTTTGTCACAATAGCAGATCGTTGCAGGCACTTATCAGAGTTGCTCTTGCTGTGGAATTTTAGTTCGGGAGCAACCTTTTTGTCTTTCTTCACAAAGAGGGTTTCTCTTTGTTCTCTGTGAAAAAACAGGAGACTATTTGTCTGCTTTCTTTGGATAATATTATTAAGGAAGATAATGCTTGAGAAGGAAACAGAAGCTGAACACTGGTTGAGCGCATTCTGTCTTTTCTGTTGCTTGCAGATACAGATCCTCCCTTCTCAGGTCTCATTTTGTTCTGGATTGTCTTTCTCCCTGTTTCACATGGCTATATCTTTTACTATGGATTAAACTAAACTAAAAAAAATGCAAACCCAAACAAACGATTGGTTTTCTTGCTGAGGCAGTGGCTTCATTTGTCTCAACTCATATTTTGACAGCAGGGCTGGGGTAGAGGGAAGGTGTCTGCAGAAGAGGAGGGTGAAGGAAGGAGTGGAGAGGGGATTTACAGCACCAAGGTACCACTCCCTGTTACGCTTCAGCCCACGCTTTAAATTCTTTCAATGGCACAAAATCAAGCTTTTTTTTTTTTTTTTCCCTTTTCTCCTAGGTGAATCATGGTAGGAAAAATTTACTTGTAGTAAAGAAAATTATAGAATTCAAGCCCTAATGTTTCTGGAGCTGCTGTTGATGAGCTAATAGCCATGGCCTGTTTATAATGTAATTGCATAGTTCTTTAAATTACTGCAGGCTTCTTCATTAAGAAAAGAGAAGAAAAATAAGTCCCCAAAGCCAAATCTGTATAACCGTGGCTCAGTAATGAAAGTTTCATTTATTTAAACTTTTCTCTCCACATAAATGTGGATGAGTGGCTGGAAGGAGGCCAAGTTCAAATTGAATGTGGCTGGTGCTGTTATTCCCAACTGAGTCTGTAAGTGACCTGAAACTGTTTTGCATTTCGAAGCTGTTCGGAGGGCTCTCTGAGGCTGATACCTCTGCAAGTCAAGGATTCCATCACGTAAATGCCACCATCATTAACACTTCTATTATTGACCACTTTGGAAGTACTCACTGAGCAAATGCATTACTTTTGGGTGCAGGTGCAAGTCCCTGAGGTAATGTTGGTAATGCTACTGTGAAGGGAAACAAGGAACATCAAGCTAATGTCCCTTGCTCAATATATGTTCATCAGATGAAAGATTTAGTTATCTCCTGGGCACTGAAATTTGTAACTCTTTGAGTCTGTAAAGTCATACAGCAGCCATAGAAAATGCATGGTTAAATAATAATTTTAAAAAAACCCCAAACCACTGAAACAGCTGATTCAAATTAGTGTCCTTTCCCTTCCTAGTTACTATACTAGTTGCTTTTGACCTTATTGTTAAACAAGCAGTTATTGATAATGTTTTTCTTTTAATGTATTTCAAAGTTGCTTATTTAGTGCTCTTCACACAGGCATTTAAGATTGCTGTGCACTGTGTTTTTATTCTGTATTCCTTGCTCTTTGTGTCCAAGGAGACACAATAAAGACGCTCTTACACCTGCCAGGTTCAGCAGAAAGAAGCAAATGACGACGGTTTATTGACACTACATTATTCTTATACACATTTCAATACTTAAGTAAACATCGGCTCTATTTACATAAACTGTGTGAGAAAGTATCTGACTCCAAGGTTAAAAACAGACGGCTTACAGAAAAACAAGGCTTTAACAAAAACCCAGGGCAACAGCTCTTGGTGAGGCCAACAAGAGAAGTGAACCTCACACTGTATGTCCTGTCTTTCGGGATCTTGTGATGCTCTCTTGCTGCTTTTTCTTAAGGGATCTTGAAGCCAGAGCACAGAATGAATTCTTTCGGGCCTTCTTCAGATTGCCCAGGAAGGAGAAGCTGCATGAAGTTATGGACTGTTCTCTCTGGACGCCATTTAGTCGCTGTCACACAGCGGGGAGGATGTATACTTCAGACAGTTATATCTGTTTTGCCAGCAAAGAAAATGGCTGCTGCACTGTTATCATCCCACTTAGAGAGGTAGAATTGTTTGTTTGTTTTGTTTTGGGTCCTTATCTGCCTTTTCCTGCCCTGAGCCTCCGCTGCCACTTGATTTATCTGCAAAGTATTGTTTGATGAAAAAGAGTAGGATGCTTGTGTGTATCCTGCCTACAGGATCGTTGTACAGCTTGTTCTGGAACTCATTAGGGCCTGAGCTCCTAAAAGTATGGGTGATTTAACACTATCCTCAAAGTGAATGGGCAGGTAATGCAGCAGTCTGCTTGGCCCAGGACTTGGACAGGGCTCCCTTCCCAGCTCCACAAACATGTACATCCAGCTTGATGCTGGTGGAGATCAGCTCGGACCCATTCCAGCAATGCAAAAGCATTGTTGCCTGGCATCAACACAAGTGTTGAAGCTCTCCCTCCATAGACAACCTCTAACAAACGTGTGGATACTTTGTGAAGCTGTAGGGCAGAGAGAAAGATGGGATGTTATGGATGCAGTGATGAGCTGACAAATTTCCATGAAATCAAGAGACAAATTTAAATGGAGGGAGAGCACAAGGGAAGGTAGTGGGAGTAGAACAGGAGAAGGAAGCTGTCAGCTAACACCTTTCTGATCTGCTGTGAATACAAGGCTGTTACGATCTTTTAATTAAAGCTTTCCTTTCATCCTTGACTAATAATGGAGTAACATCCAAGTCATATCCTAACTGTAGCAACTTATCTTCCACTGTTTTAGAAACAGAAAACAGTATGAGAATAGTGTTGTATACTTAATCAAAATTAACAAAACAACTGTTTTTCCCCATCTTCAAAGGTGGGAAAGTAAATTTCCTCTTCCACCCCCAGAATTTGATCAAGTTGATCCTTTTATAAATAATTTTTTTAATCATACACCCCTTTCTTATCTTTTCCCTCAGTCTTCTGCTTAGAAGTGGGATGGAAATTAATTTAGGAAAAAAATGGCATCTGGGATACTTTTTGGTATCTGCCTTGAGCTTCTAAAGAGACCACGAACTTCAGGCTGTAGGACGTGTTTGATCAAGGAAAGCCAGTATGAATAACCACATTTAAAGCATGCATATGCAATGCTGTCTTTGTACGTTTTTGGTATATGAAGAATATTTGAAGATGTTTCTGTGGATGTGGTGCCTAATGTATTTTCTCTAATGTCTCTGGAAAAGGTAATCAGTATAGAGAAGATGGAGGACACAAGCCTTCTCCCTAATCCTATCATTGTTAGCATAAGGAGTAAGACAGCCTTTCAGTTCATTGAGCTGAAGGACCGGGATACTTTGGTGGAGAACCTGCTCCAGAGGCTAAAAGTGGTGAACTCCAGCAACCCACTGCACTGCACCAACTTGCAAAATAACAATCAGGTACTGAACTTCTATTGTATTAGTAATTCAATGTATTTATCCATTATTCCACTGTCCTGCCTTCTTTGGGAAATTGGTCTTGAGCCAATGCTTATCTGATACCACCTTTAATGACCTGTCTGGTGGGATAGAAGACACTCACAGCATAGTTGTGATTGACATGCTGGGGACAGAAGGGGCTAAGGTGGGCAGCTGGGCTGCCCTTCACAGAGACGTCAACAGTCTGGAGGAATGGGCTGATAGAGACCTCACAAGGTTCAACAAAAGCAAGTGTGAAACCTGGCAAAATAAGCCCATGTGACAGGAGAGACTGGGGACTGGCTGGTTGGAGAACAGCCATGTGGAAAAGGTGGAGGAGTCATGAGCAAGTCGAGCTTGTAAGTCAGCAGTGTGCTCTTACAATGCAGAGGGACAACCCCATATCAGGTTGTACTAGCAGGATTGTAACCAGCAGGTCATGGGATGTTACTATTCCCTTTTATTCAGCGCTTATGAGGCTGATCAGGAGTACTATGTCCAGTTCAGACTCTGCTCCATTACACATGAAAAGCATTGATAATTTGGAGTAAGTCTGGTGAAGGGCTACAAGATGATCAGGGGCTGGATCACACACTTTATAAGGAGAGGTGGAGGGAGCAGGGCTTCCTCAGCCAGTCTTCTGCTAGATAGTGGGGAGTTGGAAGATGGAGGCAGACTCTTCTTTGATATGCCAGTTGAAAGAAAAGCAGCCACAGCCTCAAGATTTAGCAAGGAAAAATCTGAATAGATAAAAAGAGAGATCTCCCTTCACGGTTAGGCAGAACTGGACCGGGCTGCCTGGAAAGGCTGTGCACTCTGCTTTCTTGGAGCTACTCAACTTGACTGGGCACAGACCTCAGCAACCAGAGCTGAGGGCTCCTGCTTTGAGCAGGGGATTGAAAAAGATAGTCCTCTCCAACCTAAATTGTTCTGTGATTTTGTCTTTCAAATCCTAACAGTAGAAGACTGTGTGGTAGCTTGTCATCAAGGACACTTAGAATTGGCTAACAGCTTCTGGTCTAAAGTAACAACCCTTTTCCTGACATGCAAATGAATGACAATTTGTATAAGTCTTGAGTAAGAGCTTTCCTCTTGAAAGGTGTTAAAGATTTTGATGCAGAAGGCAAAGGGTAACCCAGCTCCGTGTCTTGAGAACAGTTGAGGATGTAGTTCTTAGCCTTTTCAGTCATTATCGCTTTGATTCTGCATTGCAGAACAGCCTTGCCTTTGGATCCATGTGTACACTGGGGGATGATGAGTCTGCATCTCTGGGAACAGAGCCTTCACAAGGGAAGGAGAGAAGTGAATGTGAAAAGGAGAACAGTTACTTGCTCAATGCAGAAGCACTAAGGTCAGACTTTCATCAGTCAGGAATGTCAGGCCTTGATTTTGGAAAGGTACGTAACATTTGGGGGAAGTTGTAGGAGTTTTAGGTTTTGTTTTGTTTTTAAAAAAGCTGGGGTTACATTCAGCCAGATAGGCGTTTTTTAGTAAAACACACGCTGTATTGGTTGGAGAAGTTAGATATGGAATAACAGCTTTTCTATTGACTTGGATTTTTTTCTTCTCCCTCTCCCCATTTCGTTCTGGTGAATATTTATCACTTTTCTCCCTGTGTGGTGAATTAGGTATGCAAAGTGGGGAAAGTTGTGATCCCTATAGCAGGCTTCCCATTTCCATTGGTAATGGACATACCTTGTGGAATTACTATATGTGAAATGCTTTTGTTTACCAGTTCTCATGTGCACATGATCTGGTTTTTTTTAATATATCTTCTTGTTCCCAGTCTAGGGAGCAAATCAAAGAGAGCCTGTGGGATGACCATTTTGTAGAGTATGGCAGAACCGTGTGCATGTTTCGCACAGAGAAAATCAGAAAACTTGTTGCTATGGGAATTCCTGAATCCTTAAGAGGCAAACTCTGGCTGCTGTTCTCAGGTGATTATGCTTAGAAATGTTGGCTGTAGGCATCATCTGATTCTGGATATGGCAAAACATTCAGGCAAGAAGGCTCCCAAGGGCAATTAAATGTCCTTTACATGGAACCTGTGATACTACTTAAGGAAGAGAGATGATCTGAACTAATATATGCAAGGAAGTACCTCAAGTAGATCTGTAAAAGTTTTATCTCAGGATGATATCATATGATGTGCAGAAGAATCAAAATAACATCTTTGTAACCTATATAATTTAAAATTAGCATCATGTTTTCATAAAACAATGTTCATCTTCAAGCAGCAATTAGATTGTAGGGTAAATATTGAGTTAGCCCTAGACAAATCAGATTATTGCAAAATAATGACAATCTCAAAGTTGGCAGACCTGCTCCTGCTTCTCGTTGAATGTTGGCAGGGCTTACAGAAACTGGAGATGGAAAAACCAACTCATTTCAGCAACAGATATGGCAGAGCCAGAATGTGCCTACAGTATGATCTCAGGTTTAGTCCTTAATCCAGTATATGGCATATTCAGACATTTGTAAATGTGGAGCTTCTCCTCCTTGAAGGATGTGAACAGTGCTGAGTACATTTCTCCCAGTAGTATGTGTGGGTGGTGAGACACTTGGAAGGGGTTGCCCAGAGAAGCTGTGGATGCCCCATCCCTGGAAGTGTTCAAGGCCAGGCTGGATGAGGGTTTGAGCAACCTGGTCTTGTGAAAAGTGTCCCTGCCCACAGCAGGGGGGTTGGAAAGAGGTGATTTTTAAAGTCCCTTCCAATCCAAACCAGTACTTTCCGCTGCAGATGTCTTTTGCTCAGTCAAGGTGTTTTGAATGATGTTGTGTCATGTAAGCTTTGCTAATACTTAGTTTTCAAGACATGTATTCTGCTAGGGCTTTCTCTTTTAGGTGTGGATATTCACAGGCCTTGGGGAAAACCATCTTGCTTATACCCTTTTGAGCAGTAATTCCTACAACACTAAGTTTAGCAGCGTCCTTATCTGCTCCCATCTTCTTTCTCCTTTCCTGCTGCCTTCAGATGCCGAGACGGATCTCGCCTCACATCCTGGGTACTACGTACATTTGGTGGAGGCATCCATGGGCAAGTGCTGTATGGCAACAGAGGAGATCGAGCGTGACTTGCACCGCTCGCTGCCCGAGCACCCGGCCTTCCAGAGCGAGACGGGGATAGCTGCTCTGAGGAGGGTGCTCACGGCATACGCGCACAGGAACCCCAGGATAGGATACTGCCAGGTGAGAAATTCCCAGTGGCATAATGCTCCCTGCTTCTTCTTCCCCTTCTTCCCACTCTTTGTTGTTCTATTGAGAGTGCTTTTAATGGTGCTTTTGATAATTAACGTCCTTTTAGTTAGAAAAAGTACATAATTTTAGATATTAAATGTCATTTTTCCTTGGAAAACAAGTACATAGGCTCACCAAAGGGCTCTGTTGTAACAACAATATTCCTTCAGCATTTTGCAAACTGCATTTATAGTTACAGGAGGGGAAAAAATGTTTCTGATGCTTCTGTTTGTTCAAAAGTGCATTTCTTGGACAATACTTGGAAGCAGTGCAGGACAAACTGGCCTGCACAGGTGAGATATATGTAGTGCACTGGAGCAGAGGCTTAATGAACCTTTCTGCTACTTTCTTCCAAAACTGATGATAAATAATGAAAGTACTTTGTCTAGCTGGCCAGCTCCCTGAATTCTGATGAACATCAGTGGTCCTGATACTGGAATAGGGGGCAGTGAAAGCAGCCCCAAAACATCTTGTAGTATCAGATACCTGCTTTGTATCTTGGCAAATCCAGTATTGTGCTTTTGTCCATTGTTTCCTATTGCTCTTAGGAAAAGCATTAGACATAAGCTTGGAAAACTTGTTATGCCTTTGGGTTTCAATTATGTATTTGCTGTATATTCACTCTTTTTCTTGCTGTTTTTTTTTCTTAGTTCTTTACATAATGTTAGGCTACTTTTCTTTCTATAAAAATAGCCACAGCTGAGCTTTTGTCAGTAGGATTTGCTGTCACTAACAAATCCCATTTTCTTCTTTGCCCTTGTAAGTCTATGAATATTTTGACCTCTGTTTTGCTGCTGTATGCCAAAGAGGAAGAAGCCTTTTGGCTACTGGTTGCTGTCTGTGAGCGAATGCTGCCGGATTACTTCAACCACCGAGTGATAGGTGAGCTCGTGTTCGTCTTCTTGCAGACTGGGGAGGGGCAGCCATATGGCACAGGGGTGGGTAAAATGCTCAGCATCAGCTGGGGTCCAGACCCACAGATGAGGCGCTCCATCTACTTGTGTGGTGTGCAGGGACAGCAGCAGTGGCTGCTCAGATTCCAGCCAGAGTTGGTTTTAGTCTGAACAGTTTGAACTGCAAGATCTATAAATATATGCTCAACTTTACAGCTGGTTTTTTTTCTTTCCTGATGGTCAGAATGTGGTGACACTTCTGCCTGTTATATAAATAGAAGAGCTTGGCTAGGAGTGTTCGGTGTTAGAGACTCAAGCTGTTTAAGATCAACCTAGGAAAGATCTGCTAGGGTAGCTATTTGTGATCTGACCTGTCTAAATTGCGTGGCTGCTGGAGCAATGCAGGCTTGCATCTACACTAGCCCTTTGTAATGAGGGCTGATACAAGTCCCTCTGCAGACTGTGCCATGCGCTGTCTGTGCTGTGTCTCCTATATAGTGCCATTATTTTAAAGATCATTGTGCAAACTGCCTAAGGCACAGAAAGAGAGGAGCTGAGCAGTATTTGTTCTTTTCAGTCACTTCCTTCCCTTACAGAAATGTTTGGTAGCTTTTCCCTGTTTAATGCTAACCTTAGTCCTTAGCTACAGCATCTGCTGTTACACTGTCGCTGTGGCAAAGGGAGGGACCAGAATCCCTCTTGTGAGGAAATCCCTGGCAGTTGTGCTTCCGGGAGCTAGAAATGGTCTGGGCACTCTTCTGCTGCCTGTAGAGTGGAAGGACACATCTGAGATTTCCAGTCTTTTACTTGAAGGATGGGGTTGTCATACTTCCCTCCTGATACTGTGTCGCTGCACAGTTTTTGTCCTATCACTCAACTGGAAAGAAAGTAAGTTAAAGCTGAGTTATTCCAAAGTTTAGCTGGATGCTTAGCATGTTTTGTGGCGCTTTGAATGCCATTGGTATTTTCAGCTAGTGGATGGGGCATTGTAACTGTCCCACTTGTCAGAATTTTTTGTCTTGTCTCCAAACATGAGTTTATACTGCTGTTTTGATAACTGACTTCCATGTTTGTGTGTCTCCCTCTCTCATTAAAGGAGAAACAGCTTTATCTGTACTCAAGCATTTCTAGATATCATCAACATGCTTTGGGTTACTCATAACTTTGATGCTTGCTGGGTTATTGCCCTTACCTTTCTCCACCCAACTTAATGAATTGTCTCACCTGGCCAGCCATATCCCTGCCTTAAGATGTACTTAATTTGGGCTTTGCATCTTGCTTGTCACCTGCCATGGCTACAGCCTACATTGTCTAAGTGCTGAGAGTTTTGGTTGTCCTGTCTCTCTGTTTTCTGGCCCTCTGTACCCCAAGGAAAGAGTACTGTGTGTCTCTACTGCCATGGCTCACCACAGTGTGAAGAGCCAGGAGCTTCAACTTGGAAGTTGTCCCAGTCTCCCTGGCTGAGCAGCACTGGTGCAGTTTTGCAGCATGGTTGCTTCACTGAGCACTTACTTCTGCAGCTCTGCTTTTACCCTAGAACTTACTGTGCCCAAATAGGTGCTACTGATCTTCTCCACCCTGCCCCTCCTCCGGTTCCTGTTGCTTGAGTTAGTGTTCTTGGCTCTGCATTTCAGTCGACCTTCTTTTTTGATTTGCAACCAGCTCTTGTCTAAACTTTGTATTGTTTCTTCCTGCGTAATACTTCCAAGACCCAGCTTTTCCTCTTTGTCTGCCCTGCCAACAGTGTTGTCCAAATTTTGATCTCTCAATAACTTCGGTGATCTCTGACCTTGCTACCCGTCACTGTGCTTTTCCTCTTCAGTGTCAGCCAGTAATCTCTACAGTCCAAACAGCTACTGAATTAATGACCTGGTCTTCTTAGCTCCATTTATAACAGGTCTTAGCTCCATTTTGTCTCAGACCTTTTCTTTATGACTTTCAAAATCTTCTATTTATCTATGTGTGTGTTTATTTCGTTAGTTAGAATTTGTGCTTTCAAAACTTAGACAGTTCAGTCCTACTCAACTTTTTTACTTTTATCACATGAGCATCTTTCTCCTCAGCTTTGCCAGCTAGGACCCCTCTGTCCTTTCACAAGCTTTTTCATTATTTCACTGCTTGCAAATGGGAAAAGCCTGCAGGCGGGGCTCCTCCTTCAGGAATTCTCTCTGTCCTTCTCCTCTCTGCAATGCATAGAGGAAATTATAGGCAGATAGGTGCAAGATAGAAACAAGTTGTATATGAGTCAAGAGTGGTGGCAAGGGTCAGGCATATCCTATGCTCAATTACCATGACTTTTCCATCCCCTGCATAAACCAGCAGGGCATCTTACCCCATTTTACCTGTTAGACTGTCATCATCTTGACACTGTAATTCTTCAAACACTGAAAACCTTATTTCATTTCTCTGATTGGCCTTTTCCGTCCTGAAGATGTCATTTATCTTGCATCTAAGGTCATAATTTTTCAACTGGATGCCCTGGTATTTTCCTACCTCATTATGGTCTCATGCTGTAATATAGATTCATTTGCTCAGATTTCATGTTTTCTGGGAGCCTAATGAAAAAATGGACAGAAAAGTCCATTTTAATACATCTGCTTTCATCTGTAGACTGTCATCTACAGTGTCAACACTTATAAGAAGAAGATCTATTAAAGATCTGGACAGTGTTGCATGTTCCTTTTAAACCTCTGGTTTTGCCAGGGCTGTCTCTAAGTCTGGAATGATCTGTTTATATATGTCTTGCCTATCTGTCTCTGGCTTCCTTCAAATATCTCTAAATCCAGCTCTGGTTTTTGGGTCTATGTTGACTATGGCTATTAAATTGTTTGCATTAAGCTTATTAAAAAAAACCAAACAAAAATTGCCCTCTGTTGAGTAACTCCAGTCTGTTTTTCTCCTCTCTTTTCTTCAATACTATGGAAGGCTTTTTCTTCAAAGCATCATGCTTGATGTATTTCTCAAAAGCTTTTTGCATGTCCACGGGCTTTTATTTTTGATTTGTGGCGCTGTAATGTATGTTCAGTCACCAGCAAAAGCTCTTTGTGGCCTGATGTGAAAGGTTCTAAGACAGAGAAATGTCATAGCTATTTCTGTGCCAGTGATTTGGATGCAAAGCCAAAAGATGCTGGCTCTCTGGCACAAATTGTCCAGGTTATATTCTGCTTTTGAACAACAGAAGTTTTGAGTGCTAGGAGTATATATGTCTCAGCAATTGAAATTGCCTCTTACTATTAGCAGTATATGGACTATAAGAAATAAATGAAATAACTTGAAAAGAAAAACAAAATAATTGAAAAGCTAACTGCATTTTGTATTCAGGAATATTTTTAACTTGCAGTGTCTTTGGTCAAAGCCCTGATCTGGCAGATTTGGTTTGTAGACACAGTCCACTTCATTGAGAAGAAACTATATTGATTCTTTAATAGCTGCTGATAAAGCAGAACTGAGCTAGTAGCTAAACCAGAGCCCAGATCTGCTCTTTTTGGAAAGACTGGTTGGGACAGTTAGGAAATCTTATCTAGACACTGCGGAAATCTTTTGTTCTTTGTGTGTAGGTATGTATGCTTGTAAGTATGTATATATTTGTGTCTGTGCGTGTACTTTAATGTAAATATTATTCTTCCTGCTTGGTGTGTGTAGCCATATCTGGATTTCCATCCTATATTTTCTCACTTAGAGCAAAACCTTTGCTGCCCACTTGCTTGAGTACATACATTGGAGAGGAATGTGTACCATCTTATTTTTACTGCATACATCCCAAATGGAGCAGTAAAATGCTTTAAGATTGCTTTTTCTAGCACTTAATTATTATGTGCTCTTGTAGCCAAAACCAACAGCTGCTGCTACTGCTATTTCATTGCACCCTAAAGGCACTTAGGAGAATTAACAGTTTTTGCAGAAAGTTGTACAGTAAGGATTATGGACACAAGGGTTGGGCTGAGATCACAGCAGGAGGATAATGGCACTTTTCATTGTAGGTGTGTGTGTATCTTGCATCTTATTTAAGATTTTAAGAAAGCCTTGCAGTCAGTAGTTAACAGTAGAGATTAGCTTCAAAAAAATTTTTTTCCCATGTCAGTCCTGGCTAATACTGTTCCTTTATGACTTGTAGGTGCTCAGGTAGACCAGTCAGTGTTTGAAGAGCTTATAAAAGAGCAACTTCCTGAGCTGGCTGAACATATGAAGGATCTGACAGCCCTAGCTTCCATCTCTCTTTCCTGGTTCCTTACCCTTTTCCTCAGCATCATGCCCTTGGAAAGTGCTGTGAATGTTGTGGACTGCTTCTTCTACGATGGCATCAAAGCCATTTTCCAGCTGGGCTTGGCCATACTGGAAGCCAACGCTGTGGACCTGTGTAACACCAAGGATGATGGGCAGGCCCTGATGATCCTGAGCAGGTATGGCCACACAGGAGTACTCCTTCCATCACGGGCTGTTCTGCCCTAAAACAAAGGCATTGCTCAGTAGGCACCAGGGACCCTCTGTGTTACCCTGCTGCTGCTGCTGTCGCAGTGTCTGCCTTAAACAATGGCTTTGTACATCGGACGAGATGTCCTGTGAAATTTCCTGGCAGTGCCGAGACATGCATCGCCTGCGTCAGTGTGCAATATTTACTGCTGCTCTTCGTGCCTTCCCTAGACTGACAGGCTTCCTGCTCCAGACTTCAAGGAGACAGAAGTTTTCTTCCTTGGGCAGCTTTAGTAATTTGGCTGGCTTGCTGTTCCTCAGATGAGTAATCACAAAGGCATTTTTGAAAAGTCTAGCTTGCCCAAAACCCAGTTTATTTCTAAGTCTGAGCCATAAGACTTACTTGCTTATTTGAATTGAGAAGACCACAGTGCAATGTGATCTGTGTTCTTATATATTTGCTCCCTTCAGGTTTTTAGAGCATGTCAAAAATGAGGAAAGCCCTCTGCCACCTATTGGTAATCACCACGCATTCTTCAGTGACGACCAGGAATCCTCTCCAGTGACTGAAATAGCAAACCTGATTCATGACTCCTATGAGGTAAAATAATTCTTTGTATCTACTAGTCAGTTAAGTTACAATTTTAAAGAAGAAGGTTAAATTCAGCTTGGCTGCTTTGAAAGTTAATACATGTGTTTACAGATCCCTTGCCTAAAGTGTTCTCATGCACAAGACTAGGAGTAGTATGAATACCTAGATTAATTAGAGACTGGGTCTACTTTTTATTCGAGGTCTCACTGCACTTTAAAAGCTGTATTTCCAATTAATGAGAAATACAAATATCATAAAATACAACACAAATAATAAACTTCTGTTCCTCTCTTACAGAAATTTGGAGACCACTCTGTGGAACAGATAGAGCACATGCGCTACAAACACCGAATCCGTGTCCTGCAGAGCCACGAAGATACAACCAAGCAAAACGTGGTGAGCAGGGTGTCATTTTGACTGAGGTAGCTCAGCATTGCCTCTCTGGAGGCACTTGGGTTTAGTTTTTAAAAAGGTGCCGCCAGGTCTTGAAAAATCATTGCTGACTCTGGAAAAAGCTCTTTCCTGGGATGCTGATGGTTTTTCTTTTGCAGCCACGTGCATTATAGTTTAGGGTGGCTTTAAATTTATGAACAAATGCAGGACCATCCAGCCCAGCACCTTGTCTGTGACTGTGGCCGGCCCTCGGCAGATGCCTGGGGAAGAGCGTGAGGAGAGAGCACCATGCAATGCTTCCCCAGCCTCTGTGACCTGTAGCTTAGGGACTTCCTGTCTTTGTTTCTAATAGCCCTTGAGGGATTTCTCTTTTCATGGATTTGTCCAACTGGTGAACCTAAAGAAGGGGGAGACATTGCAAAGATATTTTAATGGTGGTTTTCAGCTGTACCACCTAAGAACAGCTTGTGAGCCTGCCCGTGTCAGTGATGTCACTAACATGATTTTGTTTCTTTTTAAGCTCCGAGTTGTCATCCCAGATGTTTCAATTCTTCCTGAAGATTTAGAGGAATTGTATGACTTGTTCAAGGTTGGTCTCCCTGAAAAGCAGGGGATGCACCTCTTTGAGGCGTCTTTGGGCGTAACTTCCAGCTGTTAACTTTGCAGTGCAGCACTGACCTCCCGTCCTCTGCCTGGGCCGTGCTCCCTGGGTGGGATCTTGCCATTTTGTCCTTTCTGTGGTTGCGCGGTTGTTAAAGAGGAATAATGATGTACTGATTCTTCAGAGAACTGCTCCAGAGTTTATTTCTAACTTTCTGCTTGGAAATGGTCCCTGACAAGTTAGGTTCTGTTAGCTTTCACATGCAGAATAAATTAAATATTATGTAGCTCTGCTTACTGGGAGCTTGGCAGTGCATTTAAATCCTGTTCTCTTAATGCTTTTTAAAGGCAGACTCTCTTTACCATGGGGAAAAAACCCCCAAACCCCACAACCTTGTGTCCTTGCCATTTGTTTCCAATTTTCTAATAATTTTGTTTTGTTTTAGTTTGCAGTTTTCAGTTCCTTTCTGTCAAGCTGATGTTTGACAATATTTACAATAAAGCTGAAGACAGGGACATCTAAGCTTATACAACTACACTTGATTTAGGGATCCAAGGTTTTAATTATTACCAATAATGGACTATTTCTTCTGTGTATTGTCCATAGCCATAAATACTGAGAATATGACTGTGGTATGTTGTTAGTGTTACACAGCGTTGTTGCCAAGAGCAGCTGTATCCTGCCTCCATTAGTGATTGTAAGATGATGCTGCTGGGGCTTGTTCTTCAGTGCTTCCCTCCTGCTCCTTGCTGCTGGTTTTCACCTTTGACTAGCTCACACTCCCCTAATTTCATTTTTTGGTAGTGGTTCCTTTTTTGTTTTTGCCCTTGCTCCCCTTGCTTTAGGGACAAGGGAGCAGCTTGCTTTGTTAGGACTCTTAGTTTTGCCTGTCCCTGACAGAAGACTAGTAGGTACAGTATCCAAATGGAGAGGTCAGAAAGAATAAATGAGCAGGTCAAGCCTATGCTTACCCTGTATTTTTTGTGACCCTCTGTACCTTTGGCTGGTAAGGGACATCCTGGGTCAGATGTGGTTAAACAGAGTTTCAGTAGCCCACAGTGAATTTTTTTCAGGAATTGCCCAGTCTCTCTTCATATTTATTAATTATCCATTGGAAATCGTGAGAGTTGCTGGCTGCTCTGATGAAGATTTGCTTTTTCACACAGGAATGGTCTCGGTATCACTGTGACACCTTGCACAGAGTGAATTTCGAGCACATTACAGCGTAGTTTGATGTGAATGCCTTTTTCTGCTGGTCATGCTCTCTGCTGCTGCGCCCCGCAACAACCGCTGTCCTGTCTCCGATTTCTCCTAGAGGGAACATTTAATCAGGTGCTACTGGGAAAGCACGAGTGCGGTGTCGGAGCGCCACGACCCCAGCAGGCCGTACGCCGAGCAGTACCGCATCGACGCCCAGCAGTTCGCCAGCCTCTACCGGCTGCTCTCGCCCTGGACCTGCGGGGAGCACACCGACCTCCTCGCCCACAGGACCTTCCGCCTCCTGGATGAGAACATGGACCAGCTCATCGAGTTCAAGGGGCTCGCCAGCTGCTTGGGTATCGGCTCACTGCGGGCTGGGCAGGGGGCAGAGCAGGGGGTGGCACGTGGGGGAGACAGGAGTGTTAAAATGCCACGTAACTGGCAGAGAGGATGATTTTTAGGGCTTGTAATTACCCATATCAGTGACCTTTACTGATGTGTTCCAATCACCTGGAATTTGATTTAAAAGACAGCCTAAGGACATGACTGAGTATTGTGTTATAATATTTGATTTCTCAGACAATAGTAATTTTGTTGAAAATCTTGTATGAATTAAAAATGACACTTGGGTCTTCATAGAATGTTAGGAAATCCTCTCTACCCAGTTGTTGCTGAATATACCTCTGAAATCTCAGTGTACCTCTTTGGAACTGCTTCTTCAAGACTTAACCTTACACAGCTGCCTGCTGCCTGCCTTACATGTCGACAGTAAGCAGAACAAAACAAATCTGGCCTGCAGTGACTGAGGGCTGTGCCAGGGTTGGTCTTGAGGCCACCAGCTGTCCTACTAGGTGAGACTGCTTGTCCAAAATCTGGCTGAAGTGTCATATCTCAACTGTCACCTGACCTCAAGTGGAAAAAATGGAATCAACATTCAAAGCTTCAGTAAAAATCCATGATTTTGTATTCTTGCCACTTAGGATTTTTAGAACTTTTTATGTGAACACTAAGGAACCCTGTATTCTCTTTTTATTTAATGTTGATTCTTAGAGGGATACAACTTCAAATTAAAAGTTCTCCACAGTATTTGAGTGCATTTGAAAGTTTAGAATCTAATTTTTACTGGTCATTGAAAGTGTGAATTATATTACATGTGCAATAGTTATCTCCTTTGGGCTTACTCTGTAGAACAGCAGTAAGGGCTGAAGGGGAGAAGTACTAAGAATATTATGTCCCCAACATCTTCTGTCTCTCCCCTCTCACATTTCTGTAAATCTGTGGCAGCAAACAGCCTTTACTAGATTCCTGCCATCCTCCTTGATATTTTTAAATGATGCTGAAGCTCCATAGGGTTAGGTGCTCACAGTCTATTTTACAAGAACAACGGCCAAAACAGATGGCTGTCACCTGCTGTTCCTCATTGACAGGCACAACCTAAAGTAATGCACTGGCCATATGTTTATTGTCCATGTAAACAATTATCCTTTGTGCACAGAGAGATGCTTGATTGATTTTAAACTGTGGAAGTAAATGCTCTGGTTCACTTTCTTCTTCTTTATTTTCCTTGCAGATGTTATGTATAATGGAGAAATGAATGAAAAGATAAAGTTACTATACAAGCTGCATATTCCACCGGGTAAGAAATCTGAAAGGGAATGAATACCTCAGTTTCCCCGAAAAATCTCTTGCTTTTGGGAAAAAGCTGCTTAATGAAGAACCCCATCTTGCTTCCTTCCAACTGCAAGCATACAGGATGTGCATTTGTAGTTAACACTCACTGCATTTTACAAATTACTCCATTAATTACAAATGGAACCTTTTTGGATGAAATTTACAGATTACAATGTCAAAGCTCACACATCTGTTGCATTCAGAAATCTTTTGCAGCCAATTATATGGTTACTTCCAGACAAAATATGAACTGAAATAACATTTTTGAATGGCTTGTACTCCATGTCCAGTAGAGGTCTTGTATATCTTGATCCAGTTTTGATTAGGTGACAAAATCTGTGGTAGTTCCTCTGTGCAAAGTTTTTAATTAAATGTGCAGTTCTTGGCAAGCTTCCAATTACAGCACAAGTCTTATAGTAACAAAATGTTACAGTATGATTTTAAAAAGTACCTAAAAGTGTTTACAAAATATCTTTGCACAATTACTTCGCTTTCTTCAAATATGAAAAATAACCATCATGCAGAATTCAAAGGATTAAATTTGTTACTTTTTTTGGATAGCTCTCACAGAAAATGAACGAGACAGCCAGTCACCATTAAAGAATCCTTTGCTGTCAACATCAAGACCACTTGTCATTGGAAAATCAAATGGTATGTCCAGACTGGTTCTCTAATGCAATTGCATATGAGATAACCAACTTCCCACTTTGGATCCCTACCATATTATCTCTGCTCTCTGGGGTTTATTTTGAAATGTAAATTTACTCCAGTGAAAATGAATTCTCCTTTTTATGTCTGCTTCAAAAAAGGTGATGCAGTAGATTACCAAAAGCAGCTGAAGCAGATGCTGAAGGATCTAGCCAAAGAAAAGGATACTAAAACTGAAAAGGAGTTGCCAAAAATGAGCCAGGTATGTACCTTAGTGGCTCTATGGTTTTAAATAAGTGTACTTGAAATGACTGAATACAGCAGTTTGGCTCTCTGTCATGAAGTATGGCTTCAGGCTGAACTTTGCTTCAGTCCTTCAGGCACTGAGGACTGGGATCCTCTGATCCAGGGAGCAGGTGTTAAAAACTTTCACTTTTTAAAAACTACCTTCCTAGCAAGTCCCTCTCCTCAGACTGGCTGGTGAATAGAACTTCAGATTCATCCTCACCTGCAGCAGAACATGCAAGCAAACAGGCTTATGTAGGCTGGAAAAAGCCTTCCTCCTCCCAAGCTCAAGAATTCCCAGGAATGCACACATTATTGTTCCATCTTCCCATACCTCCTCTGCACCAAACCAGCAGCTTCTTAGTCCACCACACCTGGAACTTGCCCAGTCTTAGCCAAACACTTGACTAGAACTGCAGAACAGCTGAAGGCTGTCACAATCTTACCAAGTTTTCTAATGCCAGTAGCCTTCTGTGTTGTTGGCATAAGGAAATCTACTGGAGGGAAAAGACCCCCGTATTAATACAACAAATGTACAGACATACAAAGAAAGATGGAACTGCCCCCAGAATCCCTTCTGTGCTCCTGTTGCTAAAAAAAGTTTTAAATGGGTGGCATGTACCTACCCTGTCAGTTCTGCAGGGGCTCATGATCTTATAAAGGCATCATTTCACTGAGAGCTCATGACTTTCCTAACAGGATATATGGAAACATCCTCTCTAGCCTGATATCATCTGTGATGGGTGAGCAAGGGAGAGACAGAAAGGGCCTGGGTCGGGTAGATCTTCAAATTTTTTTGGAACAGCTGGGGAAAGAGGAGAGAGAAGCAGCAGAGAGAAGCAAAGGCAACCCAGTTTGCCTGCAGGCCTGTGGATGGTTACTTTGGTTGTAACTTGCTCTGTGTGGCAGCCACCAGTAAGGGATTATCCCTTGCCTTCTATCTCACTTGCCCTTAGATCATCTGGCAGGTGCTGATTTCCTTCATCAGGGTATCAAAATACTTCACTGCCCTCTTCCCTTTTTGATTTCAGTACAAGGTTTCCGAGCACCAGTGGGGGTTGAAATCCCTTCACTAACATTTTTAAAAGCAGCCACAAGTTATAAAAGAGCATATAAATGTACACAGCATTCCACCTGCCTTTGCACTACCGTGCCCTGCCTGACTCCTGCAGTGATCCTTAGCATGGCTGTTCAGGACTTTGATGCTGGTTTTTCATCCTTTACAGAGGGAGTTCATTCAGTTCTGCAAAACGTTGTATAGCATGTTTCATGAAGATCCAGAGGAGAACGATTTGTATCAAGCCATTGCCACTGTGACCACACTGTTACTTCAGATTGGAGAAGTAGGACAAAGGAGCATCAGCCTGGGGAGTGGATCAGACGAGTTCACCGAGGACTTACAGCCCGAGGCCTCTGCTTCAGACCAGGATGCTGTTTTTACTGACACTGTGAAGACCCCTCACAAAGACTCTCAACCTTCACCTGTGACTGAAGGGGACTGGACTGTCTCTTTTGAACATATTTTAGCCTCCCTCTTGACTGAACAATCATTAGTTAACTTCTTTGAAAAACCCTTAGAACTGAAACCAAAGCTTGAAAATGCAAAGCTAAATCAATACAGTCTCAGAACAAATGGAATGAGCTGCCAGTCACGGAGTGAACACGCAAAACCAAGCACGCAGTAGAGGCAAACATCTCAAAAATGAAATGCACTGAAATTACGCCAAAGGACATACTGTAAAAGGCAGTGGACTTCTGGTAAACAATTTGTTGGTCTGTGGTTTTCAGTTTAAGAGCTTTAAAAGCTAAAAGAGTGTGTAGGTTTGTTTTGTGCCCTTGACTTATTATGTTCTTTTTTGAATGTAAAAGGAAACATCTGTCTACAGTGTGAAGACACTGAAGCCCTCTTCCGCACTGGGAGGGCAGTTGTCTTCTTTTTTAAGCAGGGGAAAACACTTTTCATCTGCTGTCCACAGTTTGTTTCGGTTGCCTTTTTTTGCACTAATACTGAAAACTGTTTCAATGCTGGTAATTGAAACTATTTTAATATATTTGATTGTATTCCAATTTTTACGTCTTGCTGTAATGTTAAGTGTACATGGACTGTGCTTCTCATATTGGTCTGTGAAAACATGCACTTTTCAATAAAACCTTTTTGTACAAGACTAGCATTGACAATATTCACTGATTTGGGGAAGCTAAGTGCCTTTAGTCCCTACTGCTTTAAACAAATACCCTGAGGTAGCATGATCACAATTATTTCACTAATCAGAACCCTGTTTCCATGTAGCACACAGGGCTGCTCTGGGGGAAGCCCACTGAGTCTGCCTAAGAGGCCAGTGTGGCACATCATCCACATGAGATTACACACGTGAAATACTGATCTATCAGTTTTGGATGAGTTTTTCTTGTTTTGTTTTTAAACAAACTTGGCCTTAACTTAAAATGCCTCTGTAAAGGCTCATTACATACCAGAACAAAATACCCAGAACAAAACAAACCCACCAGGATTCTGCCACCCACAAAGAACATTTGAATCTCCTCATTCTATTCACATGCAACACCAGTCTAGTGTGTATCTTTAATTAAAGAAAATTTATATCATTATGTTCAAGTTCAAAGAAAGCAAGATACTTTAAAAGGCTGGTACCTGTTCAACTCAATGCTTCACAGTTGAGAGCTTGAAGAGACTGGACAATAAAAACAACTTAAGAATGTATTTTCTTTTTATCTTTTTATTGTAATGAAAATTTGTTTAATTTTCATCCACATTGACTGTCTGTAGACCTGCAAAACAAGACATTTTATCACCACCTGTTACATATATGGAAGTCTTCCCAAGGAAGTACACCTACAGTTTCAAGGCTAGTTTGCTATATACTTCTAGAAGAGCAAACTATATAGGCAAGTATTTCTCCAAATGTTTGAAGAGAAACTTAGTTGTATTTATGGAATTGATTTTTCTCAGATGACAAGCAGAAAGGGCTCAACCTGCCTGAGCTTTTGCCATCAGAGGATAGGCTTTACATGGGAAAACAAACCTTAAAACTTCCCTAACAACTATGGCCAGTGTTTTTCAATCTCTCAAAATTTACGTGATCATTTCACTAAATTCTGTACTTTTAAAAATGTGAGTCAGGCAAACCAGCAGCCCTGGTCTCTACAGCAGAGCAAAGTTAAGCCAGTGATTTGACTCTTGCAATGTGCTTTTTATCTGAATTTTGCACTGCAGGAGGAGCTGTCCTGCTTTGCTTCTTGTTGAAACGTGGCATGGGAGATGCATGGAACCTTCCTTACCTTTGAATGTGGTGACTGGTACGTAGGTAACCAGAGTGTACAGCTTGTTGGGTGAATCCTCATCCTCATTGCGCTTTCTGGACAAACGCACGCGGATACGGTAAGGAACATTCCTAAAATGAAGATGGCAGATTAATTTTCAGTGAAGTCTGTATTGAAACCTGTGAATTCATAGGAAAGTTCTTTCTCAGCATCATAGCAAGAGCAAAATCTTGTACCTTATGAGATTGGACTGTTTGCCTTAGAGGAGATGGTTTTTTTTGTTCTGTTTGGATTTATTAAAGTTAGCAGGTAAGATTTAACTGAGCCTTGAGTAAGAGGAATTCAGTAGGAATTCCTACTTCATGCAGTAGGACCATGAAGTCAGAAGTGCATCATCAGTCCACTACTGAGGAAATACACCATGAAGGGGATCAGCAAGTGAATGTGATCAGCAAGCAGCTGTCACTAACAAGCATTTCTTACTGCAATATAAAATAGTGAGGAGAAACCCCAACAATCCACCCTGAAAGCCCAAGGCCTCTGTCAAATGTCAAAAGAGTACTGCCTAGTCTTTATGCCAGAAATTGTGGAAATTCTAGTGAGCATCAGGCCTGAACCAAGGTCTCACTTATGGGCACAAAACTGATCATCATTTCTTCCTCACAAAGCCCATGGAATCACAACTGAATTGTTTAGATGACTCTATTTATAATCGGCAAATCACAGCTTAGTGTCCTCACCCAATAATGCCCAAAATACGCTGTTGAGGGAAGGCACAAAAATCTTTTCTCCACACCGTTTTTCACATAACCTACCACCTCAGAGGAACTCAAGATTTTAGGAAATTCCTGCTCAGAGGACTTTGCTCCACAGAAATGTGAAGGAACTTCCTCCTCCCTGCTGTACCTTTTCAAGAGCATACTCATTAAATCAGGGGGATATAGCAATTTAAGACACAGGAACTTGCTTTGCTTTACTCCCTTCTTGTCAAAGTCAAAAGCATTTTTCACTGCTTTATGTAGATCACCATCTTACCAGCCAACATAGCGATTTTAGCCTCTGCTGATCCTTCCAGAGGAAGATAGTTTACTTTGCATACATAATATATTCTAACTAGTAAAAACTGCAAACTCACACTGGGAAGACAGATGTGGCGACTGTTTGCTCCACAGACTGCACTTGTACCAGTTAATGTGAGGAAGTCTTGGTTAGCAGCCTCACTACGAAGCTCTGGAGTTATGCTGTCTCCTGGTTCCACTGCTACCTCTTCCCTCCTTATGTACTGGGCAGTTGAACAGGGAGGACAGAGAACCCCTGCCTGTAAGACTCAGTAACTTGGCCTCATCCTCCCACTCTGCTTTTGAAGGAAAGGTGGGCCACTCAATGCCAGGCTAAGCATTCTATGTATGTCACAGACTAGACTCAGGGATCTAACTCCCAGAAGACGTGGTTTAAATCCACGTGTATTCAGTGCATCTCTCAAAGCATCAATCCGCATCAGTTAACCTTTTATTAGAGTTCAAGAGGTCCCACTCCTCACAGGAGTTCTTTTGGACCATCTTTACACATGTCAAATCAGCTGCCCTTGTAGCAGTGATTTAGCAGAAGTTGTAGTTCTTGGTCCATAAACTACTTATTTGTACTTTCAAGGAAAGATTGATGGCCTTGTTTAACACACACCTCCTTTTGTGCAGCATTTATCAATTCAGCATGCTTCAAAACCTAATCCTGTTCAGACACACTACACAAATCCCAGATACAGCCTGGGATTGTAGGTATCACTAAAAGGTCAAGTTTATAAAAACTGTCTGCTGCAACAGGGATCAAGGTAGTGTAGTATTACAATACTCCAATCCTTTCTCCTCCCTGCCCTCCACCCCCAAACCTGCATTCCTGCTTTCCTTTGCTTTATTCTTATTAGAAGTAGAAGGAAGTTCTTTCAATCCCAGAGTTTACCAAAGCTTTGTTACAAATACACCAGGAGAGCTGACCAGAACACAGAGGTGACAGAAAGATTAGGCTGGTCTGTATGCCACAAGAAGGAAGCATTTGCAAAGAAAATGCAAATACTGCAAGAAGTATAAAATTTTTTCCTAATCCTTCATGTCCTTCCTCACCCAGTAAGGAAAATTGCAAAAAACCCACCTTATTCCTTTAGCCCAGACTGCTTTGTTCAATCTGGTATCAATGCGAACATCAGGAGTACCCATTTCCTTCATCGCAAATTTACGGATTTCCTTGAGAGCGCGTGGTGCTCGCTTCTTGAAGCCCCTGGGACAAACACAAGAGCCACTTCTTTAACTTCAGGACACTGTCAGCACTAGACACTTGTTTCATGTGTTTTCTAAACATACAACCCAAAGCATTGTGTTTAACAGCAGACGAAGAGCTGCACCAGCATGACTGGACCTTTACCCTGGCAGGCAGCTGGTAACTTTAATGGAAACCACTTATACTTAGGTAGAATAATTTCAGTAAAATTTTGCAACCGCAAGATCTCCTGGATCTTAAGACTTCATTTTAATGTCAACATGTTTGAATATCTCAGTAACACTGAAAAGATCCGAGGTTTCACAGACACTCTAAATAAAAGCCCTATGAGAAAAGCAGTGCAACAATAGTAACATAAACACGACTGAACTGCATCAGTATCGAAATAAACAGAACAAGAACAAAATTGGTGTTATTCTGAATATCAGCTTTTGCTGAACGGTACTTGATGGTTACTTTCTTTCATGCTATCAGGACTGCACCAATACCATCATCAGAATTGGGTTTTTTTCCCAGTGTCATGCCCATTACACCCAGATCCTGCAGGACTGGGCATTCACAACATAAGTAAGAGCTGCACCATGAGTGTTTTGCCGTATTTAATTATACCCACACTGTGACATGGGGCTGTGCCAGCAGTGCCCGAGGTCCCACAGTGGGTTATATTCAGTTATATTATGTGCACTCTGCTGTTGATACTTTGTGCTAAATAAAAAGCATTTCAGTTCTAGCATATCATGCCCCAAAAAGAAAAGTGGACATCATGATCATCAGCATAAAACCAGACTGACCTGCCAATCAACGGGCAAGGCCAGAACATCTTACTGCCATCTGAAGAGTACCACTATCTCCCATTCCCAGCCACGAATCTGCAATGCTCCACTGCCTCATTTCTCCCCTATTCCATGTTAACTTTAGCCACTGCACCAATTGTTTGGATTTGGATGGTGTCTCCCATGTGACTGCAGGCATACTCCAATGCAAGGGCAATGCAGTTTCCTCTGAAGCACTTCTCCACTACACAGTTTCATGAGGTTCAGCATTCAGTCGATTAAAAAGCTACTCTTACCTACACACAACAAACATCCTTTAACCCAAATCATATCCCAGTTTACACTTCACACAATTTTGTTATAAACATGAAGCCAACCATTTGATTACAGCAGTATTTAATTTCAGAAACTTTCTCAGTGAGCTGAAGTTTAAGCATTTGCTTTGGAAAGAATGACAACTTGTGCACAGAAATAAATCGATCTAACTTCAATTTAAATCCCGGGACACTCACAATCACAGAAACAGCCTTGTTCCTGATAGCCACAAGCCAAGTCTGGAGTTGCACATGTACAGAGCTGCTGCCTCGGGACGCAACCGAGGCACAAGGGACCACGAACATCGCGCTGTAAGGACAGTCCTCCGCCCTTTTAAACCTACCAAACACATTTCCAAATGCCGCTTCACAGAAGGCGAATTTGGCTGAGAAAAACAACTTACACGCCATGGATCCGCTTGTGAATGTTGATGGTGTATTCCCGAGTTACTACCTCGTTGATGGCAGAGCGCCCCTTTTTCTTCTCGCCGCCTTTCTTTGCGGGAGCCATCTGAGCGACGCTGAAAAGCACCGTGCACACATCAAACGCAGGCCTCGGACCTGCCCCGTCCCCTTCCCTCCCGCCGTCCCCAACCCCTTACAAGCCGCACAACTCCCACATTCAGAAACTAAACCTAAGCTTAATTAACCCCCGGGGTCGCACCAGTCGCGGGCTTCACGCAGCAACCTTCCAGCATCACAGATGCTTTACTTCTACCTCCCTGAAGGGAACGGGAAGCACACCCGAGACTCTTCGATCACCTCGCATTAACACCGGCCTCCTGGCCAGCCCCAAGCCCCCTCCTTCTGCAAGGCGACCCAGGAGGGCAACTCAGCCCGTCGCGGACTGAACATGACGGTGCCAAAGCGACTCCACCGAGGGGCAACAGCACGGGCCGCATCCCTGTCCCATGAGTCCCGCAGGCCTCCCCGGGCCTGGGGAGGGCAGGCCACGGGCCCCATTCCCGCCGAACGCGGACGCGCCGGGAGATCCCACGCCGTGCCCCTCTTGCCGGGCCGCCCCCCTTGCCGGGCCGGGCTGCGTTCCCGCCGCGCCGCGGGGTCTGCGGGGCGGATGGAGGCGGATTCTGCGGGACGAACCCCGGCCCACACTCACCCTGCCCGGGCTCAGACCAGAAAGGAGCGCGCGAGGCACGCTGGGAAACACGAGCCCTTCCGGGATGAGGCTGGGAAGCGACTGCGCCGGCGGCGGGCGGGGCTGGCTCGGGGGCGGTGTCAGTGTGTGCCCGGACCGGGGGTGTNGCCCGGACCGGGGGTGTTCTCTAGGGCGGTGTCAGTGTGTGCCCGGACCGGGGGTGTTCTCTAGGGCGGTGTCAGTGCGTGCCCAGACCGGGGGTGTTCTCTAGGGCGGTGTCAGTGCGTGCCCGGACCGGGGATGTTCGGTGTCCGCCCATGCGCTCCCTCTGTAGGGTCTCTTTCCCTTGGAGTGGTGTGTGGGGAGCTCGGCTTGGCGCAGTGGTGCTTCCAGCAAGCCTTTTGTCTCCTGCAGATCGGGAGCTCTTGTTCCCGAGACAGAATCGAGGCATCCCAGCATGGGGCAGTAGCCTGATGTAATCACCCCGCCTGCCCGGAAAACCAGCCCGAGCGGAGGGATTGTGTTGGAACAAGATCTGTCTTGGCTGTAATGAACTAGAACAGCCCAGCTCTGTGAGGACTGGCGTTGCCTTGTGTGTGCAACAGAGAACAAGGGCTATAGTCCCAAAGCGGAATGTGTGTATGGGGAAGAGCCTGAAAAACTAGGTATTGACGTAAATCTGCCCTTGTGAACACTCTGTATCCTTCCAAATAATGTAATAAACCAGCTTAGAAGAAGGCAACCCCACCCTATTTACAGCATCTCCCTGTTAACAGCTTACAGAGTCACTGGTTTTAGAAAGTTAAGTGTTTGCTCCAAGGCTCAGTTTGGTTTGGACATACCACTGGCAATTGAGAGAGATGTGGGTTCATAGTCTCTGAGAGTAGAACAAATTCTTAAAGGAATTTTCCCTTCCTGTGTCTTCCATCATAGTAGTTGAGATCTGTCAACTGCGGCTTCCACAGGTATTTCCTCTGAGGTACTCATAGTCCTTCATTGCCTCTTCCTGCATGAACTTTGGGTGTAGATTTACTCCACTTTCCCAGGAGTGGCTGGGGTTTATGAAGTTAGCCTCTAGCTTAGCCAACTGGCCTTTGCTTAGGTTTGTCTATAGTTAACGGAAAGAGAGAGGTTCCTTCAGACATTAAGTGAAACCTTCACGTTTAGTTTTCTAATCTTCATCTGGTGGGGTCACTCTTGCTTCACTGAACACAAGAATTTAAAGGGATGAGCAGGCTAATTCACCCTGGTACCTAAAGGTAGCAGTAAAAACACTTTCTTAGAGACCAGATAGTTGATTCCCTCATTCTCTCTCAATGAGGGATTGTTTGGACTGAAATACACATGCACTCATCAGTGCTACCACCCAGTCTTGAAGTTGAAGCACCAGGGTAATTTTGTCAATGGACTTTCTTTTCAAGATTTTTAGCTTTTTCAGAACTCAGAGCAAATAAGCTTTTTTTCATTTCCATTAGAGCTCACTTTCATGGTTTCCAGCTCCTAGCCCAGTTATGTCCATTGTTCCCCTATGGCATAGAAACCAGAACATGTGGGCTGATGTGATCCTTGGTACTCAAGGGAGGGAAGGCCATGTGTGCACTTTACTTTGTTGAAGCTAATGCTGGCTCCAGTGGCTGCAAGCTGCCCCGAGGATCATCCCCTTTCAGTCTTACTGATCCTGTGCTCAGTTACCCACCTCAATCTGTGTTGGAGGTTCTCCTTCTCTGCAGAGGGAAAGCAAACCTGTACCTTGGCTGTTCCATCCTGTAGTCAGTTTGAATTTAACGTGAAAAGGAGTCTGCACAAGACGCTGAAGTGGAAACCAGACTGTCTATAGGGTGAGTATTCCAGAGGAGATGTGTCCCAAAACTCAGGACAGCGGTGTCTTAAAACACTGAAGTTGGACATGGGTCAAAGCCCTGGTGTGTGCTGAGTCAAACCGTTCTTTAAACCATCTGCTTTGTGCTAATATAAAACTCTTTGGTTGGAAGTACAAAGCTGCCTGAGGTCTTTAAAGGTGCTTAAAGTTTTAAAGGTGCTTAAAACAGGCTGTCTTCGCTTGCAGCTAATATAACTTCCTGAGCTTTCATTCTCAGTGTCTATACCATGACAAAAATTCCAAGAGATAATACTTGGTTTTGCTAACTGGGTGCCAAACACCATTCAAGTCTGTGGCTAAGATCAAAAGTCTAAAGTGAATCACATAGTTCAAGAGTCACAGGAAAATGTGTGCAAGTCCTGCAGTAAAGCCTTTTGGCTATTTTATTTTATTCTACAAATAAAGACAATTGTCCATCATTAAATGGAAAAAAAATAATAGTTTGAGTTTTATATAGCATGAAACAGTAGTTCCCTTCACAAAAACATTTCTAATTCATTAGTTTATTACAAAATACCCACTCACAAAAAAGCACAAGCACAATCTTTATACTTGTGAAATGAGTTGATATTTCATATACAAAATAATTTCCACATAATTCCATATAATTTCATTTTATATAGAAATAGGTCATTATTACAACAGCTGTACAATACACTACTTTTTATTTAATAATTACATAAAATCTTTCTTAGAAACATATCAACGGAAAACATACAAAAAAAGCGAAAAGTGCATTTTCTTTTTTTTTCCTCCAAAGGAAAATTGAATCCTAAATGTTATCATGAAATAGATATGTAATAGTCTGCAGCATCCCAAGTCAGTGGGCCAAAACACAGTGCATATTTCTCAGAGACTTGGAGTGGGTGAGTTTAGGTTGAAGAAGGATTCATGTTGTACTATTGGAGAGTTGTGTGACTGTGCTTAAAATTTGAGTTCTCCTTTGCAATCACAATTCATGTAGGAAACAGTCCAGTGTGGGTTGTGGGTTTGCTTTTTTGGTTGGTTGGTTTTTAGTAATGAAGAACAGTTAGGGTAAGCTGCATAATACTTTTCAGATTCTAAATCAAGGGTTATGAGCTGTAGACCATCTTCACCAATGGCTGGGCTTGCTCCTCCATTGGATGTGCTAATTTGGCCACAAGAATAAACAAACAAACTTCTCTTTACAGAAAGTGCCTAGGTTTCGTCCTCTGTGCAGTTGTGCAAAATAATAACAATAATCATAATAAAAATAATCTCTTGTTCTCTCCTCGATAGACCTTTGATGCAGTGCTTTTCATACACAAAAGAAGAACTGAAACAGTGAAGGCCAAGTACCTCATAAGTCTGTCGACAGTCTTTTGCAATTGCCAGGTGGCTTCCAGAGTGACATGCCGGGATTGAACGCCTCTTCCCATGCACGCAGTGGTGATGGAGGCTGCACAGGATAGTGCTCCTTTTTATTTTGCTCTGTCAGTACATCCTGTGCTCACGACACAGTGCAAATGGAAGCCAGTGTGCCGTGAATGCACTGTCTGTGGCAGTCTGCACTCTGGGCGTACTTCTGTCATACAGCTTGGAAAGAAATGCTTGTGCAAAAGCCAGAACAGTAAGTACAAAGTCATTCTCTTCTGCCCCAGGTGCCCATTGGTTAAAGCTAATCGTGCATTGATTGTGCTGGTGGGACTCTATCGCAGTGGCTGTGGTAAATTTGATGATTCTGATAAACTATTCCTTCTTCTTGATGTTAGTTGTTGTTGTTGCTGTTGCTGCTGCTGTGTCTGATGATACCCCATATTTCCTTGCTGTGGTGAGTAGGATGGCAGGAGCAAAGAATCGGGTTGTTCATTGTGCAAAGAACTTGGTGTTTGCACCTACAGATAAAATAAAATTTATCATGGTGTTTGATTCTTTCATGTGTTAATGCTCTTTGTCCTCAGTGTACAGGATGCTTAAAAATACTACTGGTTTGCTGGCTTTTATTTCTGGAGCTGTTTGGCATGAGGTTAGCTTAAGTAATGCTAGAAGGAATGGACATCAATTGCAACAAAGAACATTTCAATTAGGCATTGAAAGGGTTTTCTCATAGGAATGCGCTGCCTGGGATTTGCAGGTTATCCTGAAAAGCCTGTTTAGGAACTGGGTGGGTGAACATGTCAGAAATGACACGGATGGATGGCAGAAATGAAACAGGATCCTAATGTGCCTCATGCTGTCCCTTCCAGCCCTTCCTTTTCATGAGCTTACAGTAGGGCATGACCTTGCAGTGTTGAAGTTGATGTGAATTTTGCAGATCCTTTATTGGAAACAGCATCTGCCATACTTTTTTTCATTAATTCTCGGCTACAGTAAGGGTTTCATTTCAATCACAAGAGTTTAATCATTTGAGGTTGGTTATACTCTTTCAGTGATGCCAGTGAATATGTGACCAGGTTTTATATACTCAGTTCAGCTCCTGTTCAACTAATACAGAGACACCTCATTTCCCCCCTTTAGTATGTGTTGAATTAGGTCAAAAAATAAGTATTTTTACATCTTCAAATCACCTGGTTCTTCCAGGCAACGTGCTCCACTTTATCTTCTTTGCCTTGTGGAGCTGAGAAAATATGTTCGTTTCCTGAAGGGATCCAGATATCTGATCCAGATCTATTTTATGTTGATGCTGGTAATTAAAAATCATCTTTTGACTTGTAAACTAAGCAAATTTTATACTGAATAAAGAGTACAGAACAAATCCTAAGGCACTGATTTTCTCCAGCTAGAAATAAACTTTAAATATATCCAAGATAATCTGATTATGCTTTCAAATGTACAGAATTAGTAATTTCCTTTTAAATATTATGACTGTTCCCACTGCTCCCTTGCTGTACTGGCACAGGGCACTGTAGCAGTGTGTCACACATCAGAATCTCTTACATGGACATTTCTGCCAGGGTCAGGCTCCAGCAGAAACCTGGGGCCCCATTTGCACAGCCCAGTCACTTTATTACTCTGTGTGTAACTTTATATATCATCCTCTTTGCCCTACCTGCAGGTAGCGTTGTTGCTGATGCTGTTGGTGCTGGAGTTGCATAGGTGGCAAAGAGGATGGCTGGGAAGGAGGGGTAGTGGTGAACCCTTGGTTTAACACTGCTTGTCCCATCAGTACGATTGGAGAGCTGCTGCTGGAAGTCTGCACTTCCAAACTTTGAAACATTTGTTGGGTTTGAGAATACCTATGGAAGAAAGAAGCAAAACAACCAAGAACAAAGTGTTGGAAACAAAGGTCTTCTCTTAGAATAGGGATGGCAATCCCTAGTCTTCCTAATTCATAGAATCACCGAATGGTTTGGGTTGCCAAGGACCTTAAAGACCATCTAGTGCCAACCTCCCTCCCATGAACAGGGACACGTTCCACTAGACCAGGTTGCTCAGAGCCTCATCCAACCTGATTTTGAACACCTTCATGGATGGGGCATTCACCACTTCTCTGGACAACCTGTTTCAGTGCCTCACCACTCTCACAGTAAAGAATTTCTTCCTAAGATCAAATCTAAACCTGCCCTCTTTTAGTTTAAATTCACTACCTTTTGTCCTATCCCTATATGTCCTTGTAAAAAAGTCCCTCCCCCTCTCTCTTGTACCCCCTTTTAGATACTGGAAAGCTTCTGTTACCTCTCCCTGGGCCTTCTCTTCTGCAGCTGAAACCCCCCCAAATAATTCCCAATAAATGATTCATGTGCATGGGACCTGCTAATATGAACAACAGCACTACTGGCAGCACTGCTTTCCCTTACTCTGTGCATGAGCTGGACTTGGAGGGAAGAATACATCTCACTTCAAAATCCAGATCACATTTTAGATTAATTAAAGATTCTGGCTTATGCACATCTTGTCTTCAGCCACAGCATTCACATCCCAGGCTCATTAAACCAAATGGCCTTTGATTCTGTTTTAATATGCCGAGCCCTGAACTGCAGCAAGAGAGAAGCAAATGCACCTCCTGTCCTGCTGCCTGTGCTCCCCTGTGACTGCCTGGGGGGTGGTGATCTCTTGCAGAAACATGGCTAGAGTTGATTACTTCTTAAGCTGCTCATACACATATTGCCAAGTACTGTGAGCCCCACTCTAGGAACAGAAGAAGCCTCTAGAAACCCTCTGGAATGAGGGGCGGGACAGAAACAAAATACTCGTCTCCTTTTGCCATTCTACTTTTGCATAGCAAAACTTAAATATGTGTTGTTTTGTGGAAGGCTGTGAGCAAAACCACAATGGAACTATTGCCAACCCAGCCTAATTCTGTTTATCCTGTAAAGGGTGATGAGATCATAGTGTGGCTTGTGTTCATTCAACAGCTGTTCAACATTAGGGTTTAGTCAGAAATGCTACAGTCTGGGTACTTGTACAAGGATGTGAGCTCCTATAAAAGGGTCCCATGAGCCAGGAAATCTGCATGAACTGGGAGACGCATCTTTGCAAATAAGGCCTCTTTTATTCAGAGGCTTAAAAGCAGAGCTACAATATTTACAGTTGACAAATTAACTCAGGATAATCTTAAACACCAATAGTGTTGTTTAAAAAAAGGAAGTACTGATTACCTACATTCCTGAGATAACATTAGAAGAATACTGTTTTGTAAAAAGAATTATTATTACAGAAATGATGTGCAGTTGCTTATTATTTTACCAGTTCACAGTTAAGTACAGTGACAAAAAACAGCTTAAAAAAAGGGTATATTTTGACCAGTGTGGTCTGCTTCCTTCATCTAGATTTTGAGGAGACAAAACAACTGAGGTGAGGCTTTCTTGGCACCAGTCATTTAACTGGGCCAGTGCTGACTTTCTCTCTCACATTTACCTTGGTGGATCAGAAGTTCTAGTGCTGAAGCAGGCAGCATGTGAGGGACAAAAATACCTCCAGCCGTGGCTTGTTAAAACGCCACAGGCACATTGTGTTTCTCTCTGTCATCCTTCCTGATGTGACCAGGCAGGGTAAGGCTGACCCTGACACTGGCAGGCAGGCTCAGCACAGTAACACATTCCCAATATTTATAACTACTTCGTCATCTTACGAAAGAAGGCTACGTCCCCTCAAAAGCAACTTTGATGTTTTATCTTCGACAAGGCACGTACTTAGCCTGCGATCCCGCCATGCTGAGGTCTGAAGGGTGTCTTGCGTTACAGGACCCAGGCATCATAGGCTGAATAGGCTGGCTAAGCAACAATCTGGCACATGAGGGGAAAAAAAAAAAAAGTGACACTGCTGGAAGAGAAGGACCACACAAAGCCCACACTGTGCAAAGAGAAACAGGGCATTTTCGCAGGCACGGCACCAGGCTGAGTGTGAGGAGTCTGACCCAGCTGCTGGCTGTGGCAGGCGCATCCCGGGCACTGCGAGGCAAAGGCTGCGGCAGCGCCTGCCCTTTGGGGTGATCTGAGTGCCCCACATACACCTAATAATTCACAGTTTTTATCATTATTATCTGCTAAGTATATGGACGCCTGAATAATATTTTACAACTTTGGTTAAATGCACCTCGTGCTCTTCAAAGCCAGCAGCAAGATTTCAGTTTTCCTAACGCTACGGGGTCAGACAGCTTCGCTCTGGGAGTCTTAATCCAGCCCTGTGACTCCAGCCCCAGGAGCTGGTGCGCGCTGCGATCGCCGTTTCCGCTGAGCAAAGCTGGCAGCTCAGCCCTTGCCAAGCGAGGACCCCCGCGCCCCCCGTACCTGAGCTGCTGGTCGTGGCCGCAGCCGGCGGGCGCGGGGGTGCCGCCGCGGGACAGGCCACCAGGGGGCGCCGCGGGGCCGCCGCCTGAGGCGAACGGCGCGGGCGCGGTGCGAGGGGGGGCGCGGCCGCCGCCCGGCGCCAGCTCCGCGGCCCGCGCCGCCTTCGGGCCCTGCAAGAGAAGAGGGGAGAGCCGGGAGACAGCTTGACTCCGGCACCAGTGCATGGCGGTGCCGCCATCCGGCTGCTGTCACCATACGCGAAACTGCTGTCACGCCCGCGGCTGCCCCAGGCCCGCTCGTGCCGTCCGGCAAATCCGCGGAACCGGGGCGCTGGGAAAGCACTGCCCGAACAACCCCCCATGAAGGCAGGAGCTGAGTTAGGCGTGAGGAGCTGCCGCCAAGCCCCATGATGGGGAAAGATCAAAGAAAATAAATGTGGTGGGTTTTTTTTTTTTTGTTTTGGTTTTTTTTCTATTTCACAGAATCACAGAACAGGAGCGGTTGGAAGAAAAACCACAGTGGACATCTGGTCCAACCTCCCTCCTCAAGGAGCACAATACACAGGATCACGTCCAGACGGTTCTTGAATATCTCCAGTGAGGGGGACTCCAGACCCTCTCTGGGCAACCTGTTCCAGTGCGTGGTCACTCGCACAGTGACAAAGAAGTACTCCCTCATATTCTGGTGGAACTTGCTGTGCATCAGTTTCTGCCCCTTGCCCCTTGTCATGTATTTATTATGTAGACACAGACTCTAATAGAGTGCTTATAACACAGGTATGTAGGAGGTGAAAAGCTACAGCTGGGGGCTCTGAAGACAATCATGCAACTATGCTTGCCACACAATCAGGAAGCAGGAACAGGAGTTCAGTTTTCTGTGAAGGGAGGTACAACAGGTGGGTGGAAGAGCAAACACTGGAAATGCTGAGAAACCAGCAGTATGAAGAAAAAATCCGGCGCCAAACCTAACAGCTTTCACAGATGTCAGTTACTGCTCAGGCTGAACTTTATTTTGCTGTGCAGGAACCTGTTAATGTTTACAACCTGAGGGTCTCACATGAATCTCGATGAATTCTGTGTGCCACCAGGCTTTGTTGCGTTGGTGGTGTCCGACTGGACTCGGGGAGCAAGTATTCTGAGAGATCTCACTATTTCAAATTTCCAGTGTGGTCAGTCAGGTTTCTTTGAGGACCACCTGAGGAACAGTAAGTCACCCACACCTTTAGCATGCCCCTTGCTCCATTTTCAAGCTGAAATAGCTGCTCAAGTAACCCTCCTGGTTGAGGTCTTAAAAAATAGGCTTTAAGGTAAGGTAAATGCTGTAGGGAAACCCTTTTTATAGGCTGCCCGTGTACAGAAGAATAAGAGAGAAGGCAAAGGCACAGCTACAGGACTGACATGATTTTACTTCCTTGGCTCAGTGTCTCCTTTCTGTCTAAATGGTTCTCTATTCAAAGAAATGGTTACCTGGCTTGATATCACACTTGCTTCTCTCAGTGACTGCTGGTTCGTTGTTTGTGAAGATGTTATTTGCCCTTGTAGTTGAGGACTGGGGACAAGCTGCTGCTGAGAAATGGCCTCCGACCTCTGCTGTAGCTGTTGTGGGTCCAGCTGCTGAGTGTTGCTAAAGCTCAGGGACACTGTTGGCTGCTGTAAGAACATCTGGAAAAGAAGAGGGGAGGGTTTATTTACATAGCCCAGCTGTCTTGCATAATAAAGGTGACAGAAGTAAATCCAAAGATATATTCTAAAATAAAGTTATCACATTTCTGGATTCATAACACATTTACTGTCAGTTGGAAATCACCTGTCATTCCTACATTTAACAGCTCTGCTGTCTCTAGTTTCTTGGTTTCTTGTTCTGCAAGTGCACCCATTACTTGTGAAATGTGTCTTGAAGGTACAAGTCCTCTCTCCATGGGGCAAGCACAGCCCTTGTAAGAGCAGTTCCCAGTACATTCACTGTGTTCTGGGGCATCTTGACCAAAGAGAAGAGTGTAACTCCATGTCTTTTCAGTCCTTTTGTTTCTCCTTTCAACAAAATCCACCTGCCTTTCAGACAGAGCTGTCTTTGAATTTGTATCTGGAAATTTCAACACTTTACACCCAGCTGAGTTGTCGAATGTTTTTAATGAGGCCACAGTCAGGCCAGAGCTCTCCAAGCTGAATGGCCGTGTCCTTATCAGTGAGAGGATGTGTAAACAGACAGTCGCTGTCATTTATCTGATTTCCCATCAGGTAACTGTCACCTGGTGTTCTTCCTAACTGTGCCATGCATTTGACTTGTGCAAAAGAGCTACCAGCTCCTCTCTTAGTGTTTCTGTAAATGATGTCCTCTCTATTCTTGCATTTCAAGATGAGGCTTTCTTCTTTGAAAGTTATAGGACTTGGGAATTTTTGCTTTTCTTGGGGCTATTTATTTTATTACAGCTGTAAAGAGGCAAAAGTAATCTTTAAAAACTATGCATTATTAATGCTACAAGCTCTCTTTGCAGTATTTCAAACCTAGCCTCCTGCCACCAAGGACTGTATGGAGATACACATCCCACACAGTTGATGTAATTTTTGGATCTGATTCTGATTCCACACCACTGCTACATGTGTGGAACTCCATTAATTTAAGTGGAGCTACTTAAGTTTTAAATGAAATGAAAATCACAATTATTCTCTTCATTATTCATCAATCAGTCTCATGCCTAGTAGTACATTCGAGGTACGCCCAGTAATTAGTACACCTTTCTGCAGCTTATTGCCATATTAACAATTCCCTAAACTATCATGTTCCCTCTAATTTTTTCTGGAAAAAGCCTATACCTTTCTTCAAAGGCCCAGCATAATGTATTGCTTTTCTTTGCAAAAGTATGGCTTGATCCATCATGTTTGTACTTATTTATCTAGCTTTAAAAACACAGTTTATTTAAATATGATAAATTTTAAATTAATTTCTGTGTGCCAAGATTTTACTCAGGAAAATAGGTACAGACAAAGCTTCCATTAATCAGCTGGGAGAGGGGGGCAATTAAGGAAAAGCAACAGCTTGTTTCAGGTGCTGTAGGCTAACCACATCTCAGAGATGTCTGATAGGAATAAATGGGTCAAGTGACAGAGTTGGGGCTGCTGCTTGCAGCAGGTCTGAAACTAACTCTGAGTGTTTTCTTTTAAAAACACTGCTCACTGAGTTTGGAGCCATTACATATCAGAAAGACAGATGGTCTCGCAATTTCTGCCAAGTAAATAGGTCTTATTATGAATAAATCAAAGACAAAAATCATGAAAATTCATTTCCTTGTTTCTCTTCTGTACATAGAAGCTAAGCTTTGGACTTGTTTAGTACATGAACTAACTTGATTAGCCCTAGCAATGAAGCAGGTCGCAGCTGATACAAAATTTGATACAAAATTCAGAACAGGCAAAGCAAGTGGTGCATGTCAAAATGTGATGGAGAGTATGAGCCCACTGGTACTGGAAAGATCACTGCAAATTAAGACCTTTAGGAGGATTAGCTTAATGTCCTCCTTGTACGTGGTGTGTGGCACTGGAGAAATACTCAGTTCACCCAATGCAAAGTCAAGATCTATCAAGGCAAATGTCAGGCAGGGTGTGAACTTGCAGCAAACTACTTACTTAGCAGGGACCTACCTGTGTGCTTACCTCACTTCCAGATGAAGGCCAAGGAGCTTATCCTCGAAAGAAAGTAGAGTAACCTACTTTGCAATTGCCAGAGTGTGCCACTGGGTAGGAACGTACAGTTAATGGTTGGCAGCTAACACTATAAATTTAGAACCAGAGTTTATCCCAGTGGGCTAATTTCATTTGTTCATATGTTCGTACCCTGAGAGGGCTCCGAGTTTTTCATACCTGGGGACCCTCTGTTGCCATTACAATGGCCAAAGCAGCATTGTTACCTTCTGGACATAAATGACCTGGAAAAAACAAGCTCAGAGCGGGAAGCAATGGTGCCCGTGTTCCTGCAGAACTGAAGACTCAAGATGCCTTATCAAAACAAGAGTTAACTTGACAGAGGATCAAAGCATAGACTTTCCATCTGCTAGTTAAACCTAAAAGCTTAATTTGTACGAAACTTAATGGTGGTTTTTCATAATGTGCCACTTTTGTGATAGTCCTGTCTGTATTCCCCTGAAACACAGCAGCTTTAAATAATAAGAGAAACCTTTTAAGAAAAAGTAAAATCTTTCCCTAAGTAGATAAATTAGCAGCCTCCTAACTGTATTGCTGCTAATGACATGTCTCATTGGTGATTTTGTGTACTGTAAGGTCAGTGAAGCATCTTACAAATATTTTTTAATTGGCCAGATTGTTAACATACACAACAAAGCAGCGAGGGAGAGCAGGGACCCTCTGACACTGCTGCCCCCTCATTCCAAGATAGATGGGCTCTACAGCTAATGGCTGCATCACACTGACAAGACATCCTGAGGAAAACATCTCTCTGACTCTACCTGTCCTTTGGATAATCAGGGGATTATAGCTTTTGGGCTCATCATTATAGGCATCAAGACTATGTAAGATGTGTAAAGATGAGAAGCACAGCATTGAGAAGCTGAGATTCACTCCCTTCGAAGAGAGCCTGCTTTGCAAATGATGGGTGGCTGTGGATGGTCTTGATTGTAGTTCTTGCAAGCTGGTCAGGCTCAGCCTTTCTGCCTTTCTCTGCATCTGTGAATCATTAGCTAGACTGTTCAAACTGGAACAGACACAGCATCCTTCAGACTTCTGAGGTTACATTCTGCTCTTGTCCTTCATTATTGGGAAAAGCAGTAACAGGGATTTAATGGGGTTTTGAACAGTTTTATTCATGGCCTGCAACCCTCCCGATAGTTTCATCTTTCTCTGCACAAGGCTCTTGCAAACAGTTTCTAATGCAAACTACTGTGCTCAACATCTCTCTGGCTGGGAAAGCATTTCTTGGTGCACTGCCATAGTCAGGTTTGAAGATCTCTGAAGGAAATGGAAATTGAGCTTAATTCTCCATGGAGCTACCTGTACACTTCTGTGTGGAAGGGAATGAACCAGTGGGGATGATATGTTAATAAATCAGCTAATAAGGGAAAAGCATGGAACACTTCCCCTTTCTCAGACAGCCTACATCACTCCCCCACACTTACAGCTCTATTATGCAGTGTATTAGAGACACCAGGAATGTGCTTGATAGTAGCCTGTTTGTTACTATGCATTTTAGCTTTGATAGTAGACACAGATCAATGTCTGCAGACATCCAGCTCCCTGAATGATGAAATCTGTGTGGCAAAGCACGTGGTTGGATTTCTGATTTAACAGTTTACTCCTCACTGCTTGTGAGTCACAAAAGAGCTGCGGGCAAAAATGTGAGGCTTTCTTTCAAATTGCCCCTAGCCAAGTAAGACAAAAATTAATTCCTGGTCTTAATCTATCCCTGCAACAGAACAGTAATTTCTTCGTGTGTTTTTTATTTTTTTACCTAGAGAAGGTGGGAAAATAAAAAGGCCTTGGCCAGGAGTCAGTGTGAACACTCGTGTCTCATCACCTTGTTTGATTGCTCTGAGGAGACCAAAAAGCACCAAAAATACAGAGGATGTATTTTCCATCCAGCACTGCCAGATGATCCCCATCCAGCATTGCCATTTCAGGCAAATATGCAGCCCCTGCATTTCCAAGCTGCCTTCCATTCTCCCTGCCTCTCAGTTCTGCATCTATAGTAAGCTGAGAAATGGTAGGTACTGACACCAGAGAACTTGTAATGGTCTGAAAATACTTGGTCCAACCTGGTGCAGTCTTCATGGGAAAGGCCATCACCCAAATGGTGTAATTCAGAGCTGCAACTGGTAAAGGATGGGCAGTATGGAACAACCCACCATTTACCCTCTGGGCCTCTGCTTCTCTCTGTCTGAGCTCCCTCTGAGTGTATCTGAGATTCTGTCCTATGGTCTTTGGGCTGTTAAATGCATATAGGAGACAGCTTTCTAAAAATAAAATTTGTTTCCTGCATATAAGAATGTGCTCTGAAATTCTATTTTTGCCTGAATGATGAAAAAAAAATAGCGTGTATGACTGTTGAAGACTTCACCGGGAGAGGGTAATGGTTGTCACCCAATTAAAAAGAGAGGAAGTGAGAATATCATGTCTCTTGATATTCATAATAACAATAACTTTCAGACATATGACATGATTCTGAACTGAACACCTGTTAATTGCAGAGAGACTTTCTCTTCCCATTAATCAAAGTCAGTGGAGAAGCAATAGAAGAAACACACTGAAGCTAAACCTGGTCTCCCTATATGATTGTATGGCACCAGGAACAGGGAGTCCTGGGTTTGGAACCCACAACTGCTGTGTTGTCTTACAGCAGTGTGCATGCAGCAGCCTAGGTGCCAGAGTTTCTAATTTGGCTTCACTGATCCCTTAATTGCCTAAACATACAATCCCAATTTCGTAATGTGTGAAACTGCATTTCACAGATGCTGATGGTGGGTGAGAGACTATTCCTGTGTGGAAGTTGAAAGCAAAATTCCCACTGACTTCAGTAGGTCCCATGTTTTCATCCTGTTTGTAAAATACTCTTTGAGATGTTTGCTTCAGACATATAGAGCTTGTCTTGACAGAGCTTGTCTTCTAAAATCATCTTGTTAGTATAACACTCACAAAGTCCCCAGTGCCACATTACTAGCAAGAATCATTTAACCTGGCATTTATAATTAAATTATGAAGAACATAGCAGTAATCACATTCAGAAAACTTGCATAAAACTGGATGATTTGTCTATTTGTTGTTAAAGGAAACCTGATCTACTAAACTGCCCTTGCTATTATTTCTGAGGTTTGGTAGACATAAGGGGTACAAAGCACATACTGTACGAGAGAATTCGACCTCTGTGTAGGAGGTGTCAAAGGCAGAAGAAGAGCAGGCTCCGTTAGCTTCACCCTAAAGGCTTAAGCCTGTCCGGTGAAGAACAAATTCAGATACCTCCCAGGTGTGAACAAATGAACATTGCAGAAGTTTGGGGGTTTTAATGTGACAAGGAAATCTGAATGTCAACATTTTTTCTACTGCAGCTGCTCAGTCTGAAGACTTGGTAGATAAAGTCAATAAAATGCTAGTAAATGACCCAAATTATTCTCCTTCTCCTAAGGCTGAGGTATTCCTTCCTTCTCTTCTTCCAGAGAGCTCTTAAATCTTTCTTGACATAGGTTACTTAAGAGGCTTTTAGAAGGCAACATCCTCATTCAGATGAGCTGGTTTCCACTTGTCCAGATATCCTGGACTCTGGAGCAGTTTTAAGTTGCCAAGCCTATCAACAGCCACATGAGAGAGGATGCTTGACTCTGCCCCTTCCAGCAGTAACGCACCTGTACACTGGAGTCTTGGACCAGGCAGAGCTGCTGTTGTATCTTCTGGAGCTCCTCCTGCTGCCATCGGATGTTGGCCTGCAAGATCCGTGTCCGCTGCTCCAGCTGGTCCTTGATGGTCTGGAACATGCTGAATTGTGCTGAGAACTGGAGGGAAAAAAAAAAAAGGGGTCAAAAAAATCAAAAAATTCAGTCATTATAATGCAAACAGGCCTCAGCAGAATGTTGTTCCGTAAGGAGTTAGTGGTTTCTTGATTGTAAAGCACAGCCAAAGAATAAAAATGTCTTTGTAGTAGACTAACATCTAGGCACAGATAGATCTTGTCAATTTTCAGTGTTATGCACATATATTAAATTGCCTCAGCTACAAAGATCTGCTTACAGCTGACCATGTTCTGTTGTAAGGACTGTTTTTGAGAGTATGCTCTCAGAGAGTATTTAAAATATCAAGAGCATCTTAATGGGATGGCAAATGAGTGCACTGTTTTCATTAGCTTGTAGTTTGGAGCCCTTAGTGTGGCCTAACAGTATAATCCAGATGTGTTTTACTAATGCTTTCCTTTTTCTGCACAGAAATAGCAGTTCTGCAACGCTTTGTTCTGCTGATGACTTACTATGGCATCACACAACAGACCACAATAAACATTTTCTAGATTTGTACAGCTGACTAGTACTTAAGCTACAAGAAATACTCATTAAGTTATTTTTGTATGTGATGTAAAATGAATAGCTCAACTCAATGGAAGAAAGGCTGTTCTAAATAATTGTGAAATATGGAGATCATTAATCAAGGTCAAGAAGCAGGTGCAACCTCCAATAGCAGCAATACTGGCACAAAATGAAATCATTCAAGAATTGTGGAGAAGACTAACAGCAATAAATCTCTAGTATTTGGTGTTTTCAGGTATGATTCAAAGTTCACCGAGGTTAATTATTACCTTAATAGGCTTTGGAATAATTGCTTTGCATAAGCTCATATTCCAAAAGTAAAAAACAGTCTTTGAAAAAAAGAACAAAAACCTTCAAAAAGCTTTTAAGTTTTTATGTAATCAAGGCATCCAAGATCTTTCTGAAAACATGTAGTGCTGTGAGTGTACAGGCAAAAAAAAAATTGCTGTGACTTGAAAATGCTGCCCTGTCCCTGCAGTTGTTCCAGTGGCTCTGTGCTAGTGGATGAGCTGATGCGTGCTGCTGGAACCTTCCTGCTCCATGGTGCACTGGCCTACGTAGTTTCTGGCTTTTTAGTAGGGAAAAAAAAGGTAACAAGACAGGAATTAGGGAGTGCTCTGGTGCTAGCAGCACTATACCCTTACTTAGAAGAAATTTTTGGCTACTTAGAGAAATCAAAATGTGACAGAACAGATTTGTATCAGCTAACTAGTTCACCTTAAACCAGTTAAGTATGTGAAAGTACCTCTACATTCCCTCTAGGAAAGCTGGCATCTCCAAGTAAATGGACTTTGTCAGAGAAAGTGTGAGAACTTCAGAGGGTTTATTTCCATTTACCAGGTGGAGGGTGGTTTTCCCATACAGGTCACTGCACAGAGTGATGGCCAGGTGGAGGTGAGTCTCACAGCCCACCCTGCTTAGGGGCAACGAGGGCTGCTGAGGTGGCACCTGCAGTTGCTGGTGGCAGAGGCCCTCAGGGCCCACTTTGCTGCCAGAGGCATCTGTGAGCACTCGCAGCTTGCGCTGTCTGCCCAAGGATGTGACGAGAGCTCTCAGCCCGTGCTGTGACTCATGGTGCTTGTGCCTGCAAACAGCAGTGCCATCATCTACAACCTGCTCCTTTCCCAGAGCAGGAAAATGGTGTCAAACCTCCCAAAGGGAAGTTTGTGTTACTTCAAACTGGTGTTACAGAGGAGAAGCCAGAGCAGGGTCTTTTCTTTCTTGTCCATGTATAAAGAATTAACCTGAGGAATGGTCAAGCAGAAACCTCAGATGTTTGGGAATAAGAACAAGTGACTCAAAGGGGAATCCAGTGCTGCTTGTTGTAGCCCAGCCTTTTGGTTCTGAAGAGTCCCAGGTATCCTGATTTTAGGAGTGAAATGATGCTATGAGCAATGGGTCACAGATGAGATGCAGCTAATTCCTGCTTTACCCTGGGTCTGTACAGAAGGATTTTTTTAAAAGACATGTCTTGTAATCTAATTATCTCTACATGAACTCTTTTACTGAGGACGGCTCTTAGTTTTTAAAAAGATCCGTATTATAAAGCAATTAAAAACAGTTTTAGCAAAAAGCTTCATTTTAACTGCCTGGCTTGGTGATGGCAGACTTTTGATTAACATGCAAATTCCTTGAAGACCCTTTGAGAAAGGAACCTGATTTTCTTCAATTGATCAATGTAAGAAATTTTATAACAGGTAATTTCACAATCATTTTATACTTCAAAAAGAAACAAAATCCATTTCCAGGCCTTAGTTTTAAATTTGAATTTGCTTTGTAAAGTTGCACACAAGAATATATTGCTGTTGATTTTAAATTATTATTCCTTAATTTTTTTTGTGCAGGTTCTTTTATTCAGCATATCCATCTTATATTGTCTTTTTGTTCTCTTTTTCACATACTTTTTATATAAATACACTTAACATCAACAATTAGCTGGTATACTGGAGTGAAAGCTGTTATGGATGAAGACAAGGAACTTTCTCTTTTGCTTTTTTCCTTTTTCCACTCTAACCCCCAAATTGTTGATAACTCTAGCCATGACCCCTGTGCTTACAGAGCTTCTATTGTTTTTGTACAATGAGACACTAACAGCAATTGACCTGCACCAGAGAGTATTTATCTCAAGGTCATTAACTGCTCTACTAATCAAGGGAGAAATCTCTAATTGTATAATAAATTAAAAGAGCTTAACTCAAAACGTTCCACAGAAAACACTGCCCAGCTTTAGCTCTGCCATTGGCATCAGATGAAGTTCCTCTTCATCTCACTTAGGTATTTACAAACGTCCACAGAATCCTTAGAAAAGTGCATGTAATACACAGAAAAGTGCCATCTTTCTAGATACAGTCAAACGTGGTGGACTAAACCTGTGAGATCGCTATAACTGCACCAGTTTAATCAAGGTTTGTTAATGCAGGCAAAAAAGAACCCCAAAAAACAAGCAAAACCCACAGCAGTAATTTTAGTCTGGTTTCTTAAAAAAAAGTAAAATAAAAGTGATGCATTTGAGACCATGTCAGCAGATGTTCTGGTAGGGAGGGGTTTGATGCACTAGTGCTGCTGACTGTCCAGGGAGGCTGTACAGCCCAGGGACTGTCACTTCCATGCTGTGATTCCTCTCCTCCACCATGGGCATCTGAAAGACATCAGGTGGACCATGCCCAAGGAGAGGTGTTTTTCTCCATCAAGTGCTACCCCAGGGTGCCAGGGTTACTCCCTTTCTCTAGGTGCTGGGGGGCTACAGCCAAGGGAGGGGACCTATGACTCCTCTGTCTGTCAGGATGGGTCCTTGTGGTTATGCATTTTCCTCCAAATGGTTTGTTTGGTTTACCCCTTTTCAAATGTATGGTATATCCCTAAAGTTGTAACTCTGCCTATCATCCCTTCCTCAATACTCCAATTGGTTCATGTTATCTAATTCCTCCTACCCTCCGTTCCCGTTGGTTCCTGAGATGTGTTTCCCTCCCCTTGTTAGCTGTTTATTGGTTCAAGCCTTGTACACGCGGGTTTTTGAATCTGTCTTAAGCGTGCCTAGGATTTGGCCGAGGGCTCTTGCGATTCCGTCCTCCCCCCTTCCCCTTCCCTTTTCCTCTTTTCCCTTCTCCCCCCTGCGCCACGGGCTGAAGAGAAATAAACGCGATGCAACAGGTCCTCATCTCAAATGTGATGAACATTAAGATGCATGTCTCAAGACATTCTGTTCCTACAAGTTTCGTGACAATAGGTAGCAGGGTAAAGAAAAGAGACCCTATCTATTTTTCAGCTCAGTTTCCTTTAAAACGTTCTTTTCTGCCTACCTTCCAACTTTCTTTCAACCCTTCTGGCCCAGGAGATGAGCCATGTTTCTTGCTGGAGACATGCAACAGAGTTGTGAGAGTGTCAAAAATACCAGACTGCTGTAACTTCATGAAAGCTTTAGCTGAGCAAAGGAGAGAAGGATCCACCTGTCCCTTCCTCCTGTGGGAAAGGCTGGCTCCACGTACCAGCCCTGCAAGGCACAGCCCCTGGGAAACTGGGTTTCATTAGTTTTGCAGCTCATCGAACAACTTGTTCTTTCTTTCTGTCATCTGAATACCACCTGCTCAATCCCAAACAGATTATTAGTGTTAATTATTATTCAGTCATCAACATCCGCTGTGTTGTAGGGGATTTTAATTTATGACAATGAGGAAGGCAAACAAACAAATATTCTAATCAGGAGCACTTGGTTTAAAGTAAAGCATTTAGATTCAGGTGACATCTAGGGTGACACTGTGCTGTCTGTTCATTCACACAAGCAAGGCAGAAACTAAAACCACATTTCAGTGGAGACAAAGCCATCACAGCCTTTGCTGGAAATAAAACTACTCAAAGTTTAAGCAGACAGTGCCTGAGGCAGCAGCTAGCTGCTCGCTGCAGACGCAGTTGTGGCCACTTATGATGTTTTTCCCTGCTGCTGCCACCCTGCAGCCAAAATTTAGCCACAAGGACACCCAGGGCCTTCCAGCTCCTGCCATCGGTCACCTTTAGGTAAGGGCCAGTGGCAGAAAGGCAGCAGGGAGAAACCTGTGCATCTCCTCCTTGCGAGCTGGCAGCGGGGCACCTGGCCACACTATCTGTACAAGGGATGAGCTTGTGTTCTGCCACTAAACTGCTAGGAAATGGTCAGCTAGGAAGCCGAGGAAATGTCCCTGGTGGGACACACATGTACCTGGGTTTCATCCCTCACCTAGTGCTTCAGGCACCTTTGTCTTTTAAATAATTAATTATCTTGCTGTAGGCTGACATGTTAATTATTTTAAAGTGGGAAGTACAGAGAAGTATCATAATATTTGTAATAGATTATGAAAATCACCCAAGCTTCATCTTGAGCTTCACCAGGAGCACTGCTGTGACTGCTGCCAGAGGGCTGACTGTGTCGACAGACTCGAGTCAGCCCTCTTCCTTTCACCAAGATTCAGGTGGCCCAAAGAGGCTTAACCAGTGACTGGATGGCACTCCAATTTGTCAGAAAAGAAATGGAGCTGGTGTGCCAGTAAAAGCCTTTTGCTGGGAAGGAACAAGGCAGCAAGGCTCTTGGTAAACAACTGGAAAGCTTCTCTTCAGAAAGAGCTTTGATGGAGAAGAAAAGGAAGGTAGAAAAAAGTCAAACAGAACACACGCAGGCTTATAATACATAAACTAATTGATGTTTGAAAGTGCACTAATGAATAACGGAGAGACGTATCTGTAAAAGAAAATGAATGCTCAGAGCAGGTAACTGATATGCTGTTTCTTCGCTGCATGCTAGCGTGGAGTCATGAAAAGAATATTAAACACGGAAGATAAATGAGAATTTGTTATTTTAAACCCAGGATCCTCAGGACTTTATATGTTTTATTTGCTACAGGAATAAACTCTGGGATCTTGTGAGTGAGTAGGTATCAAAACCAGGGTATCAATGGTAGAAGCAGTCTAGGTCCAGCAATACTCTGTCATTCCTAAAATCAGATGATGATGGGGTGTATCACCACAGCAGGACCACAGGAGAAAAAACAGTGTGCTGGAAACATGGTACTCACTTCCTCAAAATCCACTGCAAATGTAACCCTGAGGTGATTTTTTGAGCCATCACCCACTTTTGAGATATGGGTTAATAGATTGGAGGAATGTGAAATTTGTCTTCAGCGGCACCCTCACCATTACTGGCACACTCACAAAATGGGTGTTGTTGAATTTGCATGTCCTTTATTGCTGGTTAGTTGTGCATCAGCACAGCCAAACAGGTGTTTTTAGCAGGACCGGGTGTCTCTGTTAGTTTTTGGTTTTAATTCTCATTGGAATTTGATCTTGATGGAACCTGGTTCTGTAAAAGCAAAGTTGAAAACACTTTTTCCATCTGTTTTTTGTCCTCCCATGAAATAGATATGTGCACACCTGAACCTACATGCACCTGGGCTTCTGAACACCTGCATGCAGTTTATGTTTAAACATACAAGTGTACAATTCAGATTACTTTCCCACAAGATTTTAAGTGTTTGGATTTGGGGATTTTAGTTACTAGAGAGGTAACCTAAAAGCCCCAAAATGAGAAAATATCAGGAGATAAGCAAGTGACCTATTCCACTTCCAAATCCCCAACTAACCTGTGCCAGAGGTGCAGGCTGATTTTGCAGAGTTGCTTGAGGCAGCAACTGCTGTGGGAGAAGCTCACATGGAAGCTGAGAAGGCAAAGAAACCTAGGTTAAAAACAAAACAAACCAAAACTTTATTTAGAAGTTTGGCTCCTTTAAAATTTAGGTTTCTTCTAATGCCGTGGCTTCTGTGTAAGTTGTTTTTAATTGCTCAGCTGCGTATGTGGCACACGCTGTTACACCCTCTGCCTATTTCCATGATTCCTTGTGCAGTTACCTGAAGAGCAGTAGGTTGGCTGAGTCTATGCACGGATAAATCCTGCTGTGCGCTTGGTGTTCTTGGCAAGGGAGTGTTAGACTCTGTAATCAGCTTTGTTGGTGTAGCTGCAAGAAAAGTACCAGTGAGATCTTACATGCTGGAAATCAACCCCATTTGAAGTGGGTAATACAACAAGACCTGGGTAGAAATTGTAATGGCCTGGCTAAATTCCAGTGGGAGTCAAGGCTGTTCTTGCTGACTTCAATGGCAGTAAAATTACACTGATAAGGAGGGTCTGGGCAAAGATAAAAGTAAATGAGACAGATTATGATTCTGAGCTCCAATGAGCAGTGCAAAAGGACCCATGAACTGTTCTAAACCAGCTGGAACTCCCTTTATATGGGCCGAATCATTGGCTTTTTTTCCAGACCGGGAAGAATAAAGAGTATACCCAAGTCAAAACTGGAGCATCCTAAATCTTGGCCAGAGGAGAGTCACCCACAAGCTGTTATTACTCATGTAAGTCTGAGGAAGTCTCATATTGCTCATACTAGTGCCCTCAAATCTAAAGACAAAATCCTCATTTTTGTAACATATTGAAACAGCACATTTCACATCTAATCCCACTGCTCATCTTCCAGCATTTAGGTGGCTGTGCTAGAACCTTCCCTCCTGTACATTACCATTTCCGCTTTTGCACTTCATTGTCAGTGGATATCATCGATACCTCATAATTTACTGTTAAATTAGCAGTGGTATATAAGCACACATTCCTTAACTTGGCTAAATTAAAAATAGTTCCATAACCCAGGAATGCCACTCACATGCTGGGTCTGACTTGGGTGTGTGGGAAGATTTTGGCGAGCTCCTGGATGACACTGAGGGTGTCCGACTAGCGCTGAGGATTGAGGCACCGATATCAAGTGCATTAAAGTGCTGTTCAGGATCCAAGCTGGCGCCACTGTCCTAAAGCAGACCAGAGAAGGAGACTAGCTATTGCATCTGTCAAAGGTGAAGCATTTTGAAATTTAGTACTGGTTGCACAGCAGTTCTTTGGCAGACTTAAAATGACTTGAGCAGAAGTAATCTCAGGTAGGCCAGCAGAAGACCTGGACACAGGCGTCAATGCCCCTTCCAAACAGCATCAAACTAATGCATTTTACAAGCAACTATCACTGAGTTAGAAATAAATAGCAAGCCACTGCCATGGTCATTTTGTGCCTTCAGATGTTTTTCTGAATCTTTCTTCTGTGTTCAGTTCAGTTGGATGTGACAGCAGCTACAGCCTCTGTGAGACACTCAGCTGTGCACTGAGGAGGAGCTTTGCTGTCTTTCCTCAAGAGACCGCTGAGATGTAGCCAAGAGGGCTGATTGCCAGAACTTGTCCAAATGAATCTTTAAACTGTAGTACCTTGGCAAGGAAAAGTGGAGATATCTCACACTGTCCCTACCCATGTTCCACTTAATTTGTGGCTGTTACTGATCTCCAGGTTTATCCTTTCATAAACTCGCCTAATTTATGTCAAAATTATTCAAGTGAGCAATGAATTCTGAAGTTGAGAGAATCCACCAACACTGGAGAAAGACAATGCTGGAGTCTTCAGTGACGCTAACATAGGAACAAGTTGTGATTACTACACAAATTCATGAAAAAAGCTTTTCTCCTTATACCTTTAGTGCTGAGGACACAACCTCTGAGGACACTTCTTCCAAGCCCATCTCCTGTCTCCTCTCCACCCGAACATCTGCATAACTGAACGGAAAACGTAATTCTATGTATCAATATGGAACTGCTATACTTCTTAAAATGTTCTTTAAGAGAGTGGAGGAACAAATTACTGTACATTTTACAGGTTAAATGAACAGCTGAAAAATTACTAGAGTCAAATGCTACTGAATAACTTCTCAGAGTGTTTTAATTTTCAGCTTTTGGTCTGTTCTTACCTTCTTGAAGTCAAGATGCATATTAAAGAAGTATATATAAAGGTCAAGTTCACATCCTACAACCACTTTGTGACTTCACTGGAAAGCTTCTACACATCTCTCTTAAAACAACATAAGGATTAGAGGAAGTGAATATTTAAGGGATCTGTCTAGTCTCTATTTTTGCACAAAATGGAAAAATGCCATCGTTCATCTGCCCCTAAATTAAAAAAAAATTAAGCTTAACATAAACTAAGGTTCAGTCTGATAATTTTTCTACAATTACTGTATTTCCTTCAGAAAGTTCAGGCTTAATTTTTTGTTGTGTAGATGATCTTGTATTTTTAAAAGAAAATGCTGGCAGACATGAGGATGCTCCTATCTTACTGTCCTGTATGTCCCGGCCGGTTGATACGATTTTCCATACCTTACCACCATGTGTGTGCACACAATGAACTCTGGCTTGGAGTTCCACTGGTGGTAGGTGATGTAGTAATGGGTCTGGAGCCAGATCCACTGCTGTCCTTTGGTCAGAAACCGATAGCAGCATGACTTCCCCTTGCCGAACTGCATCACTGCCAGCAGAAAATACAAACAGCTTGTAGCACAAGTTCCCACGTGAAAGTGACATGAAATGTGAAAAAAAAGTGACAAAAATATCTGTCATAGGTAGACATGAGTATAAGCACCAATTTTGAGTAGGTGCTCCTCTCAGCCTTCTGACAGAACAAAAATCATAACGATTAGTAGGTATCTTCTTCTGACACTTTGCATGGTACATTCCTACACAGTACAATTAACCTTAAGTTTGGACACTAATGAATTAGTGTCCGCTACAGTTTAAACACAGATCTTACCCTGCTTTATGTGCTGATCACACACTGCCTAATTAGACACCTGGGATTATTTTCTAAGAGTGATCATCTTAAGTTCTAGAGCAGAAAAGTACAGGATAAAAATGCTTGAAAAGATGAGTATTGTGTGCAGATGGATTTAGAATGAGGTAAGCATAGGAGATAACACTGTGCAAAGACAAAAATAATTTGAAATAATTTGAACTCCCAGACTGACAAGAATTCAAACTACAGTAAACCAGGGTGTACTGAAGGTTTTGAAGATTCACCAACCAAATTAATCTCTGGCTTTTCCCTTGGTGATTTCAAGGTGTTCCCAAACATCCACATATTTAGCCTTTCTATATTCAATGTCAACATATAAAAACTGATGTTGACAGATACTTTCAAGACAGGCAGAGGTGGTAAGCTGTTACAGCCAGTTCTCCAAGCAACTATTTGAAAAGTATTGCCTTATTTTCTTTACTTAGTGAAAGAGTTTTTCAATTAAATCCTAATAGGCTATATTTAAATAATCACAGCTAATCCCAAATACACAGTGAACAACATTAGGGGAAATAATCCACAAGAATTGCTTGAGCTACTCCTGCATATTCTTTACTTTATGCCAAATCTGGCATATTTTATCCATTCAGTGAGCCTCACTGACTATTTTGGGGGATACAGAGGGTAAAATTGTATTTTTCAGAGCTGGATAAGTCTGTCCCAGATGCCAATCAGCTGCAGTGCCCCCCAGTCTGCTACAGCTCTGCTAAGATACACAGGCTGAGGCAAGAGTCAAACCTCCCCTTCCAAACATTTCACTGAAAAGAGGTGTCACAGTGACTTCTCAGGAACCTGGGCCACGTGATACTTACAATGTTCATGGCACCTTGCTAGCAGCTCTAGGTCATCTATGTGGTAATAGTCGTAGCCAGAAGTACCCAGCACTTCAAAAGGCAAGTATCCGATAATCGGCGGTGCTCTGTGGTTGGGCACAACACGAGTCCATAAAACATAGAACAAGCATGTTCTTCATGTTGATGCAGAGATGCAAACAGCCCAGATCTACTTTCACTTATCAGAGTACAGTTGTTCACCTCAGGGCACTGGATCCTGACATTCCCCCACCTTGAGCCTGGGATATCCAGCTGGGCAGAGCTATACTGGCATGGACCATCCCACCAGGACAAGACTATGACAACACCCTTCTTCAGGGAAAATGTGATTGTGGAAAGCACTTCGGCTTCTCAGGGACCTTTATACAGGAACCTGCTGTGAGGGAGCCACTCCTTGGCTGCTGCTTGGTCAGGGGCTTTGCAATGGCTCCTGCAGCCCTTGTACAGGGGAAAATGTGTGGGGAGGTGTTTAGAAGTGATCATCTGCTGGGACTGGGGGGATAGGAGGGGAAATCATCTATGCTGCTTTCCTCTGGGTGCCTGGAGAGCTCATCTGTGGCATGCTGAGGCACTTGCTTTGTACCTTTGCCAGCACAGATGCCTCAGGCCAGCATAGACTTTCCCTCCATAACTCAGTGGGAATTGCACACACGCAATCAATGACTGGATTTGGAAAGAAGGATTTCTGCAGCTGTATAATAATTAGATCATTTTGCCATGTGACAGACTTTGGTCTGTTGATAATTTTAAAGGAAGCAAGAACAAGCTAATCACAAATTCAGCTGAAGAAACAGAGTCCTTTTGTTTTAAAAGCCCATTAAAAATAAAAGCAGAAGCAAATGTAAAATAGTAAGCAGTAGCTTTTGTAGGAATTTTGGTGGCAGCCCTCCTGTTCATGAGATTTAGAAGTGAAATGGAACACTACTTGAGGGAATTGTACTTGTGAAATAGTAGTAGAAAAGCACCAAACACAATCAGCAGGGCTTTTCTTGTCACCAACCTGTGATCCAGGAATAAAAATTTCCACTCCAGACTGTGTCTTGATGTGAATTCCTCTAAAGGTTCTTCTACGATGCACATCTCCTGTCCAATGGAGAAAACTGACTTACTGAGAGTTGGAGCTTCACCCCTCTGCTTCATCTAGCTTTTGTTAGCTATAAATACATGGTGCATAAGAGGAGAAAACAGAGGATTCACCCATTTTCTGGCAATTCCAGAGAGCAATCTATTGTATTTATCAATGCCAACATTTTTTGCAGGAGATAAGGAGAAGAACTTGTAATGCACAAAAACTTAAGAGCTGAGACTGTGCCTCAGGGTGCCAAAACTTTTTTGGCTTTGAAGCAGTGCCTGGGGTGTGATGGCTGTGGGCTTTCCCAGCATCCGGCCTGTGCCTGATCCCACCAGGGTTTGCCACGTCTTGCTTTACTCCCTCTGTGTTACTAAAGATATCCACCACCCTTGCCTGGTCCTTTTGGATGTCTGCCCTCCAAGCTCTCTGAGAAAAGGGGACACTCTCCTTCTGCAGAGGAGTAAATGCCTTTTCATGCAGCCATGGGACCTGTCAGGTGGGTAAAAGGGGTCAGTTTTGCCTTGCATTTCACTGCCACAGTGAACAAGCTGGCCCTGAAGACTGACAGCAGCCCTCAGTGCTCACAAGTACGATAATTAATAAGTGAATTACGGAAGGCAGGGCTGTCTGTGAGGCAGGACATCCTTGCCCCAGAGAGAGGAGGATCAGGAGGTAGTCAGTGGTGATCACTTGCTGGGTGGAGGTGGGAGGTACAGGGAAGGACAGCAGCACGGTGCACACCTGTGCACGGGCTGGGGCTGGCTGCCCTCTCATAGCCACCCCCCTGCCCACTCCAAGGTCTCCTCTGCCAAGCTCTCCTCTCCCACTGCGTGCTTTTCAGGGGCAACTGCAGCTCCATGATCTGCCTCCAGTCAGCCTGGAGGCTCCTGGCCTGGGAGCATCAGCACTCTGGATTTGTGGCATCCAGGGCTCCTGTGTCCTTCATGTCCCTCCTGCAGGAGGGTCTCCATCACCACTGGTAAGGACAGCCTGCCCACTGGCCCCCAATGCTCCTACTCCCCTGCTCCCTGATGCCACATCTCCCTTGTGGTGTGGGCACACAGAGGGGTGATGACACCTTCCCATCATTTCCACTGCTGCTTCTCTCTCTGCTGTCCCTCAGGCAGAGGAGATAACTGATGTTTTAAACCCTACTGGGACCAGAGAACAAGCTGAGGTGTGCTGCCATCAAGCAATTCTTTGATACATATCAGTGCTGACAAAGTTGTTTGAAGTCTCTGGCTATCAGAGGCAAAAGGCTTCATAAACACCTTAAATTCCTTAAGGAATTTAAGAGGCTTAAATTCCTCTCTCCTCCTCTCTCCAGTTTAGGCCAAAATTCATGCTGAGGCCAAGAACATACACTAAAAGTCAAGGTGCAAACACTGCTGTATGCAACCACATTGCTGATTCTGTCTTCCTTAGCTGGTCAGATAAACATTTTACCTTCATTTTACAGTAGGAAGTCAAGAGTGGGAGTTAAGTGAGTCACCCAGGTGAACCAAAGAGATGGGTATTCAGGACTTTGTGGGTGTTAAAACCTTCTCTGGGCTGTTTGCTCCCCAGCACTGGGCAGCTCATTGCCACGAGTAGCCCATTTTGTTTCCCTGTTTATTTTGAGATGCTAGCTACCCAAAGACAAGGGAATTTGTGTTTAGGGTTCTCAGAGAACCTTAACTTCAGCCCTTCCGATAATACGATTTCTGTGGTTAAGATTCACAAGAAGTGTCCTCACTTACCCAGAAGGGACTCTACTTGCCTGCAGGCTAAGGAATCTGTCTAGAATGCCCTGCATGTTCCAGAGCAGTAATGGAACCAGGCCAAGGGAGCAGTGATTTCATATTGGTTACATCTCAATTACATTAAAAAATCTCTTGAACTCTGGGGACAGGACACCTGATGCAGTAGTTCACATTTGTTAATTAGGGAACAGCAATGTTAGGCACAAACTTGGTTTGTCTATCCTTATAACCACAAGCCGCTATCTTACTTCGAAGATTTGGGAGAAGGGAAACTAGCAATAGTCCACCAAAGATATTGAGGAGCACAAATGAAAGTGTTGGTGGTCATCTGTATTACAAAATCACAGAATTAAGTAGGGTGGAAAAGACCCTTGAGACCTTTGTACGTTGTTCCATCGCAGGAACAGAAAGCAGCAATGAGGAAACAAATTTCAAAGTCACTTTGCCAATTCCTAATGCAAGGAGGGTTTCCATTTCCCATGCAATGGAGGCAGAAGTGACACTGCTTCCGCAGATCCTGGCTTGCACTGATAATCCTCTTCACTGGATTTTTATGCATGAAATGTGATATCTGTAATCCATTCAATTAGCAAAACTAAGAACCTTCTGTGTCACCCCGTCTGAAAGTGTTTTGAGAAGTTCTGAACGCATGGGACCCAGGGTGCCCACTTACCTTTAAAAACTGCGGTGTTGCCAAACGAACAGTCGCAACAAAGCAGATTTGCTTTCCCGGGGATGTTCTGTAAGCCCTTGGGACAGCCTCATCAAAGCCATTGCAAGTGGAGTTAGGCACTAGGTAGGGAAAAAAAATGGGACCTGGAGTCATGCCTCATGTAAGATTTGCTCTCCCTGGATATTTTGCACACTCCAAGTGTACTAATACTATTTTTATTCAGAGAAGTGCTCTAAAAGCTTTTAAAGCTGATATGCATATATTTAAATCCAAGTCAGTCATGTTAGGCAGAAAAGCATCGGAGCTTAACTTCAAGAATGAATTTTACAGGTTAATCCTGATAAAAATAAGGCCAAACCTTACTACAGAGCATAAACTAGTTTGCTGGAAAGAAACCCCACGCATCCAATTGCTCTTTTTCACCACTCACAAGAAAAAAAAAATAGATGCTGCAGCATGCCTAGCACCGTAACTTCCACGATGTAGTGAAAAGAAGTGTTGGCAAAGGAGACAGCTGAAGAGAGTTCGTCAAGTCATCAGTGGCAAAGCACTGGGGCCCACAGCCAGCAAGGCTTCATCAAACTAGCAACAGGATGCTTGTGATTCCTGGCTGCTGAAAAATGCCTTCCCCTTCTGCATCGAAAGAACTGTCCCCACTATGCTGAAGTTATCCTTGTTTTAGAGAAGTGGAACAGGGACCCCATGTATGGCACTGGCTTCCAGATGTGGGCACATCTGGCGAGTCTGCAGATGGCCTGCTGTCTCCTCCAACACTGGGCGGAAGGAGAAACTGGATGTGATGTGGATACACATTTTGTGTATGTTTTTTTACCTGTGTCTTTCATGACTGCATGGCTCCAGCTGCTTTGAGAGCCGACTAGCACCTCCTGCTGCAAAGATGCATTGCCAAAAGAACATGTTGCTGTGAACTAGCCCACAGTCCCGTCTTAGAATGACAAAATGCAAATTATTCCTCCAAGTTCAAGCTGTTTAGAGATGGTAATCCCACTCCCACAGCTATGAAAGAAAACTGTGTGCCAAGCTGCAGTGGGAACTGGGCTGGGTTCTTGCCCTGCCTAGCCGACTTTCTCCCATGGGGGCAGAGAAGGTCCTATCTAGCAGCCAGAGTTCACCAATCTGAGCTAATTTAATGTTAATAGGGATTAATACTAAAATGAAAGTATCTTTCCTTACTATAAGGCCCCTATATCCAGCTTTATGAAGTTTGCGACAGTTTGTCTCTTCTGCACAGGGCAAAGCATTACTGTGAAACTGAAGAGTTTGTATCCATCTGGGGAGAAGATAACTACCCATTTTTATCCTGGGGTGCTTCTACCCTGGGATTTCGTTCACTAATACAAATTGCAGAGATGGAAGAAGTCCCAATTTATGACATGTGCTTTTGGAACCCAGTTCAACCTATTAAAAGCTTTAGAATATTGATGGATTACTGGTAACAAGGATAAAAGGGTATGAGACAGAAAAGTAAGTGTGCTGACCAGAATTCACACCTGTGATTAACTGGTTTAGGCCACTGTGTGCACAATAGATACTACACCAAAAAGGAAAAGAAAGATCCATTATCTGAGAAGACAACACAGATGTGAACATCCGCAGAGATCAAGTCCTCTCTCATAGTTGAGTCTGGAGGGCATGGCTGACTGCATATTGAGATTAAAAATGTGGGCAAAATTCTCCTCCTTTCATCAGCAGAGCACACGTGCTCTGGGGACTTCTTAGAAATATGTGCTCCCATTCTGATCCTGAGGTTATGTGCATATATGTGGGCTTCTATGGGATTATTAACACAAAAGGTTGAAAAAAAAGAAAAGTTAAGATCTACAGGACACACGAGTAGCCTAAGTAAAGAGTTATTGGTCCATCTCTGATATTATTGTTTAGTGCAAGTCTGTTGATTTCTGTAGCTGGTCCCATTTAAAAATGAATGGAAATGCTATAAACCCGCTTTACGGATATGGTGAAAAGTTACTTGCAAGCTTGCTATGTAGTATGTGGTGACATTTGAAGCCAATGGGGCTGTTTCTCTCTGTACTAGCCAAGTTCAGCAGCAAATTCTTGCAGTCTAGGCTTGAAGACATGAAAGTAAGGCAAGCACATTTAGCCTCCAAAGCACAGGTATGATAAGTTAACCTAGTTAGCGAACCATGGGCTTGCAAGTGACACCAGTTCTAGAAGGAAGTGGAGACTGAGTCACACCAAAGAGAGCAGATGACTTTTTTGTGTCAGCTGTTGGATGTAAACAGCCATGAGCCTGAGACATATTCCCAGAAGACAGAAGAATACATCCCTGAATGTGGCATTTACTTAGAAGAGAGCAGAATACATCCCCAAATGGAGCATTTACAAAATAGGATTATATTTCCAACAGGTAAATGCAGTAGTAAGAGGGTAATAATTATTGTGTAGGACAGCTAGGCAGTAATTTGGGATTTCCTCACAACATGTGGAAATGATGAACTTAAGCAGCAGTGAATGAATAAGCCCAAAGAGATGAGACAGAGCTGGCCTGGCTGGAAGTTATCCTGTCTTTGAACAGCTACTGTGCCATCTCATACTCAGCTGCCTTTGACGAAGTCCAGAGCATTAAAAGCCTCAATGATGCAGGCAGGTAGCCACCACATTGTAAAGTACATCTCCATCTGAAAATGACAACTACAATAACTGAAAGAAAAAAACCACTCACATTTGCTTCTGAATTATTTTGCTGCCTGACTTACGTTGTTGGTATCTGTTCTTTCCACAGCTCTATCTGCACAGCCTGCTTTGCTCTGCTTTTGCAGCTAGTCACTGAATTTTAACCTTTTTTGGTTGATGAATTTTGTAGTGTAGTTAAAAAAAGAGATCATTACACAAATTAAAAAAAAATACAATCCTGGTATAACTTTTTAAATATCTGAAAAATCATACTTTATGACTCTCCAAGTCTCTTTAAAAGAAACACAACATCTAGAGGTAGCAAAGTTCAGTGGCAAACTTTCTGAGAGCACCACAGAAAAATAGTGGAACAGAAAATATAGCATCAAACATGAGGGTATGGTGATATTAACATTTGTAAGTCAAACATAGGAGGGCTTTTGTCAGAAGATGCCTAATGAAAATGTTAGGCTGGCCATAGACAGGTGGGCTTGGGTGAATGAGGGCCTGTGTGTTTCACAATTAAATGATCAAGATGAAATATCTTGAGTAAGGAATCAGAAGGTCATGTGACAAAGCTAAATACATAATCAGAAAGGTGAAACTGTTGTCTCATATATATCAGCTAGCTTGAATTAGCGTGAATTTTAATGGTTTTTGTGGTTACCTATCACACCTGCTGCTCCTAGAGCTACCACAAAATTCTTTTGTAGAAGGATTAAATACCTGCAAATATGTCATAAGATAGAAAGAAACTGATTTACCTATACAGAGATTTTTTGGGGGACAGAATGTTAAATAATATACACAAGGAACCAAGCCCTTAACTATCACAGACAAAAGGATTTTTATCCTTAGGGATAGAAATCATGCCACATGAAATGAATGAAAATGTGTTTTAAAAACCCCAGATGCCACTTTATTCAGTTAATAGTAGTACAGCAGTCAGTTGCTTGGCCATCTTACTTCAACTTGTAATGTGTAAAACATAATCATCCTAAGATAGCAAACCTCCTGCTTATGCCATTTGAAAGAAGAAATCTCTCCTTCCTATTTTGTCAGGAGATGTTAATGTTTAAAGAACCAGTCTTACTGAGTGTCAAACAAACTGAACAGTGATTTCAAAAAATACAAGCCAAACAGACCAGAATAAAATAAAAATCGTTTTATATAAATTAGTTCAGGCCACAGATAAACAGACTATTTAGCAATTAATAGATATAATGAAGAAATCTAAAGTGCTGGTGGCAAGCCAGGCTGCTCTCAGTAGCTACGTTGATGAGTAACAGTGACAGTGTCCATACATCACCTGTCCACTTTCATCTACTCTCTCCTCTCTCCTCCTCCTGTTTCTCCCCTGGCCATCCTATGTTGGTATGAATCCCAAGTAGATTCTTTAGGACAGGAATGGTGTCTTTCATAGACAGCCTAGCATGAGTGCTGCATATTGTTAGCTGCAGCTTCTACGATATTGCTAATAGCAAATAATAACGTGCGGCTGTTGGTTCTGACCAAAACATTCATTTTGGATTGAGCTATTCTTGTTTCACATGTTTCAGCCTATACTTAATGGAGGCTCAAGATCAATGTATCTTCTGTACAAACAGTTTATTTCTTTTAAAAACGAATTCAGATTCAGTATTTTTTCTGAGAGCTAAGATTTTTTTTCTCCTCAGCATAGTAATCTTCTTGATGTTTATTACTATATCTGAGAGATATATCAGCTAATAGTAGAGTATCTGCTATTCTTAGCATTCAGTAACCAGATAGTTCCTGAGTTTCCATGTAATTGGAAACAAAAATGCACAATTTTAAATTCCACTATAATATTATATTACTTGATTAGGAAACCTTTTCACATGATGGTTATCTTCTTCTTCAAGAGAAAAGCTTCAGGCATTTTCGATGAAAGGACAGATCTATCACTTAAAAGATGCTGGTGGTCCTTTTTTATACTGGTGAAGTCTTTAAAAGGGAGGACTCTGGTTTCGTCCCTTTCAGGAGTTTTTAAGCAAGTGTGTCACTTCAGAAAGAGGATACCAGCGCCAGTATTTGGATATATAATTATGAGAGATCTTTGTCTGTTTACAAACGTACAAGCAATTTTCACAGAAGGGATAAATCCAGTGGCCCTTAGCACTTCTTATCAGAGTGAGCTATTAAGCAGCTTTGTAAAATAATTTATTCTCACTCGATTTGACATTTTATACTGGGAGCTGAGCATTTCCTTGGACTTTTGGGGAGGGTTACCTTTATTACTTGCCTTCCCCCTCAGCCCTCAGGCAAGACTCGATGTGAGCCAGTGTTATTCATTGGTGATGCTGATATGACTCTCTCTTATCAGGTACTACTGGTCAATAGGTACAGTGATGCACTTGGCTCCCTCAGATGTTTGCAGACATTCATGTCTTTTGTTAAAATCTGGGCTACAGACCCAGAACCTGAAATACATAAAAATATTGGACAGAGTTCCTATTTGCAAATAAAACAAAAACAACTCTGATGATCTGACAGCAAGTAAGCATCTCTCACAGAAGCAAAAAGGAACTCTACCTTCCTTGTCTGAGTGGCCCATGGGCCACCTTCTCTCCTCTCACAGGACTATTGAATCTTCACATCAGGTTACAGTCCTGCTTTTTTCATTGAAGCTTAATTAATGATGATTATATAATCCTCCCAAATGGAAAATCAAGTCTCTTGTATTTGATTTAGCACAGCCAGTGACTCGTGCAGGCGCTCTGCGCAGCTTGCATTGCTGTTTTGCTGGTCGGCTGCTCCCGCTTGGGCACAGCCAGTGCAACGGGGATTCACTCAGATGCAGGCAGCTCATGTCATGTCCCTGGAGTAGATACAGCTGCAGAAATGTTCTGCAGCAGGGCTTGCAGAGTACAGATTCCCCAGGACCTGCCCAAGTATGTACGCTCCTGCTACCCCTGGCACTGGGCTGGGTAGCTCCTCTAGCCCGCAGCTATAGCTGAGCCCAGGAGCTCCAGGGACAGTGATCTCCTGAAAGACTGAATACATGCTGTGAGCTATCTGAGCTTTCCTGGGCCCTGTACATGCATGTCCCTTCCTCTTCTGGGATCAGCTAAGATGCTGGTGATTGCTCCTCTGTGGGAGTAGCATGAGTTCGATGTAGACTGTGTGTGATCTGGCTCCCTGACAGCAATTCTGGTGACAAGTCACCTTGGCAGATATCAGATGTTTGTTCTACTTTAGCATCAAAAAAATTATCTTTGGCATCTCAGTGCGACGTTTTTTAAAGCCCCAGAGCTCCCATTAAAGTTAGGGAGAGGAGCTAAGCCTATAACTGGCTTTCTAAGCCACAATCCTTCAGATTAATCCATTCAAACCCATCCCTATATGATGTTCTCAGCCATAAGTCACAATGCGATTAACAGAGAACGTATGAAGGAGGAGGGAGGAGGGCAAGGTGACTGGGAACCCACACGCATGACCCCCTTGCCCCAAGCACCACCACTGCATGAGCAATGAACAATAATAAACTAAGCCTACGAAGATGATCATTCAGCGGAGGTTACATAAAAGGTTATGTGGAAGTAGAATAAAGATAGTGACTTTTCTGTTAAAGAGGGTGAAGGAGGACCTACCTTCTTAAAAACATTAGCAAAGGTTAAATGAGAAGGAATGGTGACAGATTTACTAGGGCTGTTGCTGCTATGACCCTGCATTAATGACAATGGAATAGCTAAGTATCCTGATAGGATACAGCCTGCCCAGGGATAAAAGAACTTCCCTGGCCACAGAGGCTCTGGCAGGAACAGGCAGGCAGAGTGGGCTCAGAGTATGCTCGGCAAACCATTGGAAACAAAGGTAGGAGTTGGCATTGGGTGGCTAAAAAGGAACAGCAGGATTTGTATTTAAAGAACATCCTGTATCAGTCTCCCATGTGTAAAAACATGCTCGCACTTCCACTGCTGTGAAAAGCTACAGGGAAAAACATTCCTCAATACATTCATAAGGAATGTCTCCTGCTAATTAAGTCTAATTTGCAATTTCTGTGTTTCTCCCCCAGCTAACTCTTGTCTTATCTTTAGCTTAGAACCCTTCCTTCACAAACACCTCCAAAATGCAGGACTTGGGGCCAGCTGATCCCATGCATATAGGACAAATGCTGCCCTCAGTGATATGTGTCTCTCCCACTGCCCTTCCCACCGCTTTCCTTCTTGCCCGCTTGGCCTCACACCTGGAGGACCGATGACTGGAGAATGGGTATTTACTTAGCAGGATGAAAAGAGGGCAGTTACTTGCAGGTCCTACAGGTGACAGCCCTGAGGTGCATGGGCTGGGGGGATGGTGCCTGATATCTGCGGGCCAAGCAGAGGCAGGAACCCAGCCCACCACTGCACCCACCAGATGCTCAAAGTTGTTTGTGCCACAAGTCCCTGTGCCAAAGCACAGGTGCTTGCCCCCAGCCCTTGGTGGCTTGCCCAAAGGGTGGCTGCATTCATATGGTGCTTGCTTGAGCTGATTCTCCCAGGCCTTTCTCAGGGTGCAGCTGGCTGGTGCAAGGAGCTCGGTGGATCCAACGACAGCCACTCCAGAGTTCTGTATCCTCCTCCAGCTGCCTGCCCTGTCCTTGGACCAAGGGTATCAGCTCCCAAGCAAACAGTTTGCTGCTGCTACATGTGAGTCTGGTGCACTTGCTTCCACCTTTGCTGGGAGGCAGCCATGGGGGTGACTCCTAGACACAGGGGAGCAGTGCTGGACATGCACAGGTGAAGCATTTCCATCTGGCTCTGCACTAATCTGGTGAAACCAAAGTTAGATGGCAAGGGGACCAGGAGGCACCATCTTACAAAGCCAGGCTAAGGCTGTCCCCTCCCTGTCAACTGGAGGGCCAGACTGCAGCAGAGATGGGATGGAAGTGGAAGAGACAAAATAAAGTGGAAGATCTAGAAAGAAGTGACACAAAGGGGAAAAAAATGTGTAGCAGAAAGCACATGACTTGTTTGAAAGCTATTAAGATGGGGTCTTTGGAAAATGATTTGGTGTCTTCTGAAATCAATGTGTTCCCACTTACTTTCTATGAATTAAGCTAGGGAAGATATCTGTAATGAAAGTTTTATCATTCTTCTGAGAAATAGCCACTGATAAAATTTCTGGGATGTGAAATCCTAACGGGTATGGGGGCAATATTAAGGTCATGCCAAAATAAAGGGCTGAAAAGCCCTTAAGAAAATGGATCAGAAATTCCCCTGGTAGAAATGTATCCTTATGAGTCAGCACCTGAAATCCGGTTTCTGCTCTAGAAAACAGAGCAGCTTGGTGTGTGCGTCTGTCAGGCAGGCGCACTTCACTTCATTCAGACTAGAAAGCATACAGGCAGCTACATTTTTTTATACAAATAGAGCCTCAAATCAGATGGCACCAAACAAGAAATACATATCTCCATCCTGCACGTAGGTTTCTATTCTAGTCATGTGGAGCAAAAGCAGAAAGTTAAATGGGGACAGGGACATTTTTTTCACAGTGTGGCATGCAGTTTTTGGAAAGCACGGTGGGGAATTTTTTTGCAGAGGATGACCTATTTGGAACAATACCAGCAACTTTGGAAATGCCACTCTGGAGTTCAGTCAGGCAAGTAACTAAAGCAAACTTGAGCAGGCAGGAGAAGGAAAGTAATAAAAGAGTATTTCATTTCTGACACTAATGGCCGTGCAGCAATCTGTTTGTTAGAGAACGGGTGAGGTGGAAATCTGCTCTTCATCCCTTGAAAGATGGTTTCCCTGGAACAACTGTGGTGCATTAGCAACTATGCTGACTGCATTTCTTCCCCCCCTTTTTTTTTTGGAGAGTATTGGGTTCTGCAGTGCTGGAGAGGAATGCAAAATGGCAGCTGGAGAGGGAGGTGGATGGCAGTGTCCTCAGACGTTCTGATGCCACATGGCATGGCAGCCTTTCCCCAAGATTTTGCAGAGAAGGGTGAGAAGTCAGATTTGGCAGGTTATCAGTTCTGGCACAGAATTTGTGTTTAATGTAAACCAGCAGATAAGGTAGCAAGATTATCATTTTGCTGATAGGTGGGGTCCTAGCACACAGTATTTGTGAGCACAAATAAGCCCTCCTCTAAACCCATCATTATTTGCAAACTTACACAGAGTCCAGGATCACTGCAAGTGAAGGGCAGTAACAAAAGCAACTAACACAATTTCACTCATCACATGTATTCATCTAGCTATTGCAACTCAGCCATGACATCCGTGTGAAGCAAAATTTATCCCGTAATGTTAAAAATAGTTCTGTCAGTTAAAAGCCTGTCTTGTTCAGTGGAGCAATACTTATATTTTATTTTACACAGCTAAAGTAACATTTATACAACAATTAAAGCTTACCATTGCTGTAAGACCGAAAATTTCCTACAAATTTTATGTATTCATATGTTGGAAATTCCTTTGGGTTCAAACTTCCTCTCAGAAGATGACAATAAAACTCTAGTTCATTGTCAGCTGGATTGTTAAAAGAAGAAGAAGAAGAAATAAATATACTATTTAAGCTAAACACAACCAATGGTGTCTTCCAACCCCAATCTTGCAACTGGCAGCACAAGAGCAGCTTGTTACCACTCAGGAGTCCTAAACACCAGTGTGCTATACATTGCAGGATCAGAGCCTCTGCAAGGAAGCGCCTTGCAGGGATGCAGGTTGCTCAGTGCTGTGCACAGGCCTGCCTGCAGCCCAGGGACAGCCTTGGAGATTAACTCGCCCTTCTCTGGCACCACCTCATCACACGAGTTACACAGCCACAGCCTTGGCGTCCTTCTCTTACTGCTTTTTTGTGTCTAGGCTTCTCACAGCTCACAGCTGTTCTACATCTTGTGTTGGAAAACTATGCCTAATTACCTCAAAATATCTATTAAATTAACTTTGGCATTTTAGCTATCACCTGCAGGTTTTGTACGATACAGCAGATTGAGCAGCTGTACACATCTTACACTATCGAGTGTTTTCTGCTTTTCTACATCTTACCTCCTAGACTAAGGCCAAGCAAATAAAAATAAAAACATTTCTAAGAAAAACAAAATTTAATTTGAAAAAGAATTACAGTGGTTTTAGAGGTATTTTTTGACTATAAGGCAAACCAAAGGTATGCCACATTAGCTTATCTCTGAGCAACATCTTACTTGAACAGGCTGAAATATCAATTAAGATGTGATTTGTCTCAGGCGAACTCTCAGTTTCCATCGGCTAACCTATTTTCCTTAGCTGTCTCAAATGATATGATATTTAATAATTAACATAACTGCAAGTAGTCTTAGCCTAGTAAAATAAAGGCAAAGAGTTCCATTTAAAAATAGAACCAAAGGGTCATTCCAGGTGGCAAGATCTTTTTAAAGGCTATGAACCTAATGTTTTCATTCCACATCACATAAAAAACTCTTTCTGTGAGGAAATTTTTTATCCTGCCCATGCTTTTTCATTTACTAGAGAAGATAAAATGAAACTTACTTTTTAGGTAATCTGATGAGGCAGAATCTGTCACAAGCATACAAGAAGATAACATCTTATAAATTTCTGAGTGTTCTTGCTCTGGGAGGAAGTTTAACAAATTCTGATCCAAGACATCACACTGCAAAGAGAAATAACTTTTGAGACAAACAGAAATATCACAACAAGCAACACTTGCAAAGATGCACAACAAGGTGGATACAAAGCCTATGGCGTTTGACAGGAGTTTCCTCACAGATTTCCAGGGACTCTTGACAACATCTAAAACAGGGGGGAAGATGCTGTTGGACAAACGGAGTAGCCATTTCTCTGTGGGCTGGTCATCAGATTAAGTCTCAGCACTCAGCAATATTTAATGTTTCTGAGACCATCAGATGCAGCAGGTATGTCTATGCAATTAAATTATGAGACCTGGGAGTGGGCTGGAAAATGGGTGTCTGGCTCCCCATACTGCTGCAAAGCTCCATGCACCAGCATGCTGTGGATCACTGGAATTTGTTCTCTCCCTGACAGAGCCTGACTTGCAGGAGCAGTGAGGCTGAGAGTCACCCTGAGCCAGCCAGGTCAGCCCCAGATCTAGTCCCTTCCCGGGGGGATCCCCTCAGGTCCTGGGAAGTGCCCTTGGGGTGGCAGGCCTGGTTCCCCACTCCCTGCCTCCCGGCAGGTGGGAGCAGGGAGAAAGGGACTCCCAAGTCTGGACATGACTTTACAGCAGTTAGTCCCCAGGGAAGGGGACTTCACAGTGCCACCAACACAAGCTCTCCCTCTGGCCAGCCATGAGCTGAATGTCCACATGCCTCCAGCCCCATGATCAGCTGGCATGAACTTGAAATCCATCCAAAATCTAGGAAGTGAGATTTGGGAACAGAAAGAGGAGATGGATTTGTGCAAAAGGCCACAGCTGGTCCAGGGTGGAGAAGACAAAGAGTCTGTCACGGGCTGCCAAGGTCTCCCTATGCTCAGCATGGTGACTAACCCAACACCAGCAGAGCGTGTCTGAAAGGAAGCTTGAGATAAAGTGACCCTCCAGTGGCATAGTCGTACATCCGTCCCACTTGAGACTACTTCAGGCTGAGCTGGCACACTGGTACAGCTTTGTGTGTCCTCAGAGCAGCTGCTATCAGACTGTACAGTCATGTTGAAAACATGTAAGCTCTATATGAGACGGGCAAGTCATTAACCATCATTATTATTTATGTAAGAATGTGCTTTGGTTTCCATCTTCTTTCTATCCATGCTGTCTTTTCTGTGTGGAATTCCTGTTTAGAGTAGTGAAAGTCATAGAGTAGACCTCAAAAATCAGAGTGCCATGCTTTATGCAGACACCTTGATGAGAATATATGGCTTTAGATGATTCAGTTTTAAGTATTATATATGCTCATTACCTGAATATTCCTGTTGTGAAGAACACTTGAAAATTATTTTTGTGACTTTAGTTTATATCTTATTAATATGAATCCTACTGATACAGTATTTGAAAGAAGTTTTTTACATATATATAAACACTTACATACACACATCTATATACACATACTATACTTCACAAAATATAGTACATTTTTCTTGTAATTTTGTGCATATGAAGAAAGAGCCTTTGGCAGGAAATTGCAGTTGGTCAGTTCTGTTTAAGGCTTAGGTGCAACCTCAGAAATGAATTCTTTCCTTCTCATTGCCTTTCTACTTGTAAATGATAATGATACCACCAGGTTAATTAATCTCCCACCTACTCTGCAGTAACCGCAGGAAGACTACATGTGAGCCATCACCACGCCTCCAACTGAAACCTTTTGTCTCTATACTGTGACCAAGCTCCAATTCCAAACCTCTGACTAGTTCTGCACTGCTGTTTCTGTTCGAGGTGATAGCTGCAGAGGCCTGTGACTACATCTGTGGTTGAAGTGGCAAGAGACTTTTTTTCCACACACCCCCTCAGAGAAACCTCTCACCCTGAGCACCAGGAATTCACTGATTTGCAAGTCCTGGTATTTACAGTTTTTACTGCCATCATGTACCATATCCACAGTTTCATTTGCTCTTAGAAGTACCAACTTTTTTTTAATGAGTTTGAAAAAAATGCTAAGGCTTCTACTTCGTATTATGTTTCACAACTCTTGCCTCTTGCAGAGGTTTGGCACACCTGTAAAACAGTGCACAAAACAGAATTTCTGGATCTTGTACACATCAAGACTCCAGCAATGCTCTCGAATCAATATGTCAATCCAGAATACATTGCTAAGTCAAACAGAGAGATGGAAGCAAATATTCCATGGTCTCACTGGAGCTGTTGAAAATGCCAAGCAAGCTATTCAGAGCTAATTCTGCACCAGACCCAAAGAGCAGACATCTGGTGTCATGGCAAAAAGGTGAGTGGTGAGACAGATAGGCTCTGCAAAGGGATCTGGACAGACTGGGTCAAAGAGCCGAGACCAACTGTATGAGGATCCAACACGGCAAACGCACTTGGGTCACATCCTGCACTTGGGTCACAACAACCCCAGGCAGTGCTACAGGCTGGAGGCAGAGTGGCTGGGAAGCTGCCCAGTGGACAAAGACCTGGGGGTGCTGGTCAGCGGCTGCTGAACATGAGCCAGCTGTGCCCAGGTGGCCTGGAAGGCCAGTGGCATCCTGGCCTGTATTTGCCATAATGTGGCCAGCAGGACCAGCGCAGGGACTGTCCCCCTGTACTTGGGACTGGTGAGACCTCACCGTGAGTGCTGTATCCAGTTCTGGGCCACGCAATTCACCTCACACTGAGGTGCTGAAGCGCATCCGGAGAAGGACAATGGAACTGGTGAAGGGTGTGGAGCACAGGCCTTACAAGGAGCAGCTGAGGGAGTTAGAATTGTTTAGCCTGGAGAAAAGGAGGCTCAGGGGAGACCTAATCACACTTGTACAACTGTCTGAAAGGAGGTTGTGGTGAGGTGGGGGTTGGTCTCTTCTCTGAGGCAATCAGTGACAGGACAAGAGGAAATGGCCTCAAGCTGCGCCAGGGGAGGTTCAGGCTGGACATCAATAAAAACTTCTTCACAAATGAGTGATTAAGCATGGGAAGAGGCTGTCCAGGAAAGTGGTGGACTCGTCATCCCTGGAAGGGTTCAAAAAATGAGTGGACATTGCACTTTGGTTTACTGAGCATGCTGGTATTAGGTCAAAGGTTGGACTTGATTTCGCGGATCTTTTCTGACCTGATTCTATTGACAAAATTTGACCATCAGTGATAAAAATGGATCAGTTAGAGGGGAATGGTTTGTAGCTCTGTCTAATTACTCTGCAGTGGGCAGTTCTGTGCCACTGGCTGAGACAGCCACAGGGCATTGCTGAATGAGACAGGCATGGAAGATAAAAGAGGAACTACAGTGACTGTGGGTAGACTTGTTAGATGAACTACATTAGTGCAGAGTTTAGCTGCTAAGCCTGGAATCTACTCTGCATCTTCAAATCTATGGATCCTGCTAAGCCAAACTTTGGAGTATTTACTCCTGAAAGCTAAGGCAGGCAAAGAACACCTTTGTCTACACGGATGCTGGTCTGTTCCAAATACAATACATCAAATTCTGCAATAATGGGATGCATAGTTACAGTATTTGTGCAGTTTCAACAAAACAGCTGTAGTCCAAAATGGAACTCCTTCCTCATAATTTCATTGCTTTTACTGGGGGTTGGGGGTAGTGGTTAGGAGGAAAAACTCCTGCTGCAGGGAGAAAAAGCAGAGGAACTACGCAAACATGGTCACTAGAAAAGGGATGGTGGAGGGCTGCAAATGAGACAGGTTTCTTTACCATCAACACAAAAAATAAAGGTGGTTATGCACTTGTGTGCTGGGATTTGGCCCCTGTATCAACCTGTATGTCCTGCACTGATTCCCACTGCTAGTCTGTAACAGCAACACAGCATGCATAACTACTGTACACTGCAAGGTGCTATGTCCTGGATTTTTCCACCCTGACGTTCACCTTAAGCACCCAACACAGCAGAGCAGCTCCTTGAGTTTCTCTGGGTAGCCCCTGAGGAATAAGACCTTCCCCTGGGAGATTCTCAACCCTGCCAGCGATCTTCTGGCAAAGGAGGCCAGAAGGGACAGGGAGGACACCCTTCTCAAGAGACTGCATATTCTTGGAGTCATAGCGTACCATCTGATTGGCAAATGCTAAGAGTTGTGATCAGATTTCCACGAGTTCACTTCAGCTAGAGTCAACCTTACCATGTGGGCTAGACCTCTCCACCTCAATTGACCCTAGCAGTAGTCTCCAGATCTTGCTAAAAAAAAATTTAGAATTACAACAGGGGAAGTTTGTGTTTCAAAATGCTCCATGGAAGTAAGGGAAGCTGTATTAAAGAGAACTGGATATATTTATTCTCAGCATTGGAGACTTCTATGATTTTAATGAAAGAAAATACATCAGTTTTCTTAACAGGGGCCCTCAGAGAGCCCTGCTTCGCATTCTGCCCAGTTCTGCTTTCCTTTCCTTGCTCAAAGCAGATTTGCAGAGTATTTTTTCCCTGTTGTCACAGGGAAGAAAGGGAAAAGAAGGGGAAAGAAAGGGAAGAGGGGAAAGAATTGGTATTTTGTCCCCCGAACAGTGACTGAATTTAGCATACAAACAGATCCTTGAGGTAAACAAAATAGGCCACATAGGTTTTCCAGATAGTACTCTGATCAGTTTTAAAACTCAAAAAAACAAATGGCAAGGGCAGCAGAGGACTAAAATACCCAGTGTGCACCTAGATGCACCCTCAGCTGGGCCCCTGCCCATGGCCATAGCAATTTGCTGACCTGGGGCAGGCAGAAGCCTTTATTACTTGTTCATTTGTGGCCTCTGGGATGCTCCCAGTCTCTCTGCAGGCGTGGGCTGGTGGGGCAGTTGTTAACCATTATCACTCCAACAGCTCCAGGAAGGTCTGCTCCACCTCCAGCCCTCTCAGGCTGGTCCCTGACTTGGACTGCCATGTGCTGCTTCTATGCAAATAAAAAGTAATGCCCATCTTTATCCTTATTTTGTGCTGGATACCATGTAAGGCTTTCACACTAAGCATGTCTTTGAAAGGGAAAACCAATTTAGTTTCTGATGGTCCAGCTCAGGAATTATGACCCCAAATCTATCAATGTTCAGTCAGGGCTTCAGATTTTAGGCACAGGGTCTGAAATGTGCCTTCCTGAAGAGAAGTACTTTCCCACAGCAGATCTACCATCTCCACTAAGAATCAGTATTTGGAAGGGATACCAATGAAACTGCCAAATGATCAAAGACAAGGAAATTTCATGGAAATCAGTAAGTGTATGAAAACCCCACAGCCTGTGTGTGGGACATAGCTCTCCCCACCCTTGAAGTGAGGCCAATGTCAGAAAGTAGTTAAATACTGGTCTTCTCAGCTGTTGAGGATGAAAGAAAACTGAAATAGAGAGACTCAGTTCAATCTGTTGTTGCATAGCAATATTTTTGCATTTACCAGGAGCTGCTGCCTTTCATCAAGTTCCTTTTGTCTCAGAAGAAAATAATTTTTGTTCCAGCAAGGTAGTGTTGTGAAATACATTTGTCTGGGTGGAAAACATAACACATATTTGGTGAAAAACTAAATGAGAGAAAAAGAATTGTAATTTTCTTAAGAACATGGCAGGGGGTAGTACAATAACGATTTGGCAGCTAATTTTTTCTCCTGGGCATGTATTTATTTGAGACCAGGATACTAAAAATGAGCATGAGGATTAATCCATAACTATTGTGCCATTTCTCCTAGAGCAGCCTTAGCAACAGGAGCAGGGTTTGGAACAACCCCTCTCCCCTGCTCCTCCAGCCCAAGCCAGTGCACATGGGAGTGTCTCCCACAGCAGCACACAGATAAAAGAAGCTGAACGTGCCGGATGGAGCATTGGCTGGACCGGTGTAGGGATGCACCCAGCATCGGCTCCACCAGCACCTCCTGGGAGCACCGTGTGCTCCCTTGGGAAAGCATAGCTGAGCTGCAGGGAGAGCTCATCAGCAGCCTCTGGATAACTCCAAATTCAATGGGGATTTTGTCCTTTATCTCCCTGGGAGCAGAATAAGGCCCTTAACAAGCTCCTCACTGGGCTGCCAGCAGCACTGGTGCTATTCTCTGCTAGCTTAGAAATGAGAGATGGAAAAGATCAGCCAGGTCACCCTGTCCCTCCCCTGGCCAGACTATTCCTGCAGAGCTTTTTCCATTCAAGAAGTGCCTCATAGCAACAAAAACCTGAAGGGTATGAATCAGACAGAGAGAGTGCAGAGCTGAGCAACAGCAGAACCAGCATAATGCAGGGACAAACTCCTTCACCACGTTTTCAGGAAAACACCACCCCCAGCACCCTTTTACATCCATTACTTAAAATGCAGTGCCTAGTTCTACAATGTGTAGTGGAAAAGCCAGTGCCAGAATTACTCACCGGTAAATGTCCTAGAAGAGGTGTGATGCTGTCAGACACATAGATGATGCTTCCACCTGTGGTTACTGCTATAATGAAGCCATCTAATGCCTAAGGAAAACAGACAAGTTGAGAGTGCTTTAATGGGAATGAGTGGTGTAAACAGGACATCTCATCATGTGTTGATCAAAACAGTTTGACTTCGGCAGCATATTGTTATCGAGTTGTAGGAATGTTATCTCAAGTTGCAGAACAGTAAGTCTCTGATTTTACAGTCTGATTTAACTTTTACAAGACTCTTTGTAGTCTAGTAAAACCTACTATTGAAGCAACAAAGGGCTCACAGGAACATTTCATGTCTCAGTTTTTAAATTAATCACACATTTTAATAATGCAAAATGACTAAGACTGGATCCCTTGGAAGTTATTAAAATGAACATTTGAGCTCTGTGTAAATATCAAAGGACGATGAAAGGATGCAGTCCTATCTCAAAATGGTACTTCTCTGCAAACCCCATAAATCTCAGTTTGTATTAATGTAACATTGTATATTACTGGGCTTTCATGTAAGTAAAAGCAATGCAAATGATCAAATAATCCTTAGCCTGAGTTTTAATTGAGTGATTTATTTTAAAGGTCATGGTATTAGATCACTCATTCCAAGAGAAATTCACCCTTCTACAGAGTTTCTTCCTCACTTTGGCTCCCTCACTTTGTGGTAAGCCCCTTCACTCCTAGGACTGAAGGGAAAGGTCAGCCTTATCCCCACCCTCTACACAGGAGCAATTTCACCTTCAAAATGAGTCTCTTCTTTAGCCTGAGCTGCCAGGTTCTGAGCTAAGTTTTGTTCAAAATTAAACCTACATAGATTTTGAGATCTAAAGCAAGATTAACTTAATTTTTTGGGGTGTTCTCCTTAGAGTAATCAAAAGATCATCTTACTTTAGTTAATTCTGTGGAGAATCCCCCCAAAAATTAAGACACAACACTAGGTGCTCAGACAATATACTAAAACCTTCCCGTTGTCATTAGGGAGTTACCAGTGAGGCCCCCAGTCCTTCAAGTGGAGCGAGTCTGGGCGCTTCCTGCCAGTTCCCTGACGTTCTGGAGCCAGCGTTGCCAGCAGTAACTGAGCAGCAAAGGCACTACAAGCACGACTGCACCAGAGCAGGGTTTGACTTTACTCCGGTGGCCATACCTGCTCAGGAGACAGGTGTACTGCCAACAGCCTGATCAGACTGCCACGGCGTTACAAAACCGTACTGCAAATCCAGGCCTGCCTCCAAGCCAGTTGATCTTGTAAGCCACAGCACATCCTTCCCCCCCCGCTGACTTCAATAAGGGAAAGAATTCTGAGAACACTGGAAAATGCTAATTGTTAAAAAAAAAAAAAAGGAAAACACAAAGCCTTGAATAAAGACACAAACATATGTTCCTTTTTCCAGAGAATGCTGAGCACCCACAACTATTTAAGTCAATGGGAATCTGCTGCTGCTTCAATCCTTTGAAAAGCAAGTCAATAACTTATATCCCGGTAGAAGAGTGTGTTTAGCATCTCTGAAAACCCTCCAGCTGCTATAGTTAGTTTGATTTTGTTAATCTAGGTGCATACAATATGTTTTTCTTTAGTGCAGTACATTCAAGCTGTTTTCTAAAAAAGCATGATAGCTGTTAACCCATAGAAGAGAGCAGAGGTTTCACAAGGCAGTTGGATTGTGCATGTTACTATGGTGAAGGTTGTTAGTTTTTAAAAAATCAGGTCTTTATTTCATATCCAATGCAAATTATACACAGTGACTCATATCAGAATTTTGTGGTAAAATCAAGTTAATGTGTGCATACATAATTCTACTTTTATTTTCTTGCGACTGGACATTCCAACATTAGGAGAGCATTTTCCTCTTCAAAGGTTTTACTATTGCATCAGTCCTAGATGGACAAACAGAGCCTAATGCCCACTGTAATTTGGTGACAGCCTTTTCAATGGGGTAAGAAAAGGCCATTTTCAGGAAAGCTGATATATTACTGCAGTCAATTATGCCTTGAGTCTTGTGAATTAGTGCTTGGAAAAAAACCCTTCCCATCTTTTAATAACAGGATGGGAAAAACTTCAAGCAGTCTTGTCCAAATGCTAATAAAATAAGATTAGTAGAAAGGCAAAATAGCAAGGAATGATGAACATCTGGCACTACAGGACATCCCAATACCCAATGTTATCTTGAAGGGCATGGAAAATCACAGTAGCAAGAAGGTGATTTATAAGCTGGGAAAACACAAGTGATTGTTTTAATCTAAAATTGTGTAGCATACAAGTAGAATCAACAAAGGCCCAGCCTGTCAAAACAACAGCCAGTTTATTGCTATCTGAGGGACACATTTCAGTGCAGACTGAAGGAGTTATGTGTGTTAAGTTCCTGTGCACTGAGATGGAAATGGGCAGTTGTCAGAGCAATGGGAGCGAAGCGTCTCATAAAACTGGTCCAGGGGAGTCTCATCACAACAAATTACAATGGCCGAGGGACTGCCAGTCCCTGGGAGCCAGCAACATGCCCTGGCTTTATGCCACTCCTTGGTGGGTGAAATTGTTCCCCAACATCCTTCCCTGCCCACCACCAGAACCTGGATCATGTGCCATGTTCACATCATTTGTGGGAGGAGAAGCAGCTTGTTCTCAAAGGACTCTGTGGGGCCAAGCAACATCCATGTGTTTGGTACAGGAGAAGACCCTTGTTGAAGGCAGTTCTAGCTATTACTGAGAGAGAAAAATGCATTCTAGCAACTCATTTGCTTTTCATATTGAACCTACATAAACACCAGAGTTGCCTCCCTTCAAATCTCAGCTAGCATTAGAAGAACCTATGCTATTATTTAAAAACTATGACTGCGAAATGCTAGAATAAAAAGTGTTTGATATGGGCCTTGCAAATCAGAGTGGAAGTACCAACTGTATCAAGCCAAGAGGAGCTGTCAGGCTTTACCTGTTTGTACAGCACCTAGCACTAGAGGGACGTGACACCACTGCGTTTCAGGTGCTAGTCTTGCATAAATATTAGATGATAATAACGCCTTTCAAGAACAGGAGAAAAACGGCCATGTGCCCTTTACCTCATCCCTGTTTGCAAAAATAAAACATAACCTGTGAGTTGCATCTTTGCCCTGAACTGTTGTTCTTGGGAGTTGCTGCACAGCTTTGCAGGCAGCAGCAGCACAGCACAACGGTACCGCTGAGAGGGAAGAGCAACAAGTGGGGACTTTAATCCCTTGTCCCAGTGACAGCTCTGCTTGATGGTCAAATACAGCAGTTCCCAAAACCGCCTTTTTTGGAACTGCAGATGACAGTTTATTCTAAATGCATGGGCGTTTCCATGAGTGCTAGACAAAATTAGGAAAGGTATATATGCATGTTTACCTCCAACATCAGCTGGGTGAATTCTTCATTGCTGAGAAATGAAGGCTTCCAGTCCTGCTGAATTTCAGAAATCTCTGTCTGTGCTGAGACTTCTAGACAAATAAAACATTTACATCTGTAAAATTCAAATTAACTTCCATCTGCGCAATATTACATAAGAGTTGCTATGAAAAGAGAGAAATAATCTTTGTATTCAAAAATTGCAGTTTTCAAGCCTGAAATGATTTCCTCATTTTTTACTCAAGTCAATTTGTACTAACTTCAGTGGGAGCCTGTACTCACAAGGCCACTGGCCTCAAGTAGCATTACTGGGGTATTGATCAAAAGATAAAACGACTTTGCCTGAAATTAAAATCAAGGCAAGGATTAGCACATGACACATTGCTATTTAAAATCTACGGCTTCAAAATCAGGATGCTAGGGAGGGTTCAGCCTACAGCTTCTGTGCCAAACGGGGAACAGCAAGAAAGCTCCTTCAGAGGAGCCCCAAAGGGCTGTGACCCCAAACTGCAGAGCTATTGCTCTGCTGTCCAAAAGGAGAGTGAATCACGAGCATTTGCAGCAGCTTTACAATGGTGCTGCTGCCACCACTCTCTCCCATGCCTACCTTCAGCCACGTGGTGCAGGGCAGCCCAGGAGAAGGAATGCAGCACCAGCATCTCATCCCAAATTCTGTCAGCCCATAAGGCACCAAGAGGAGATCTGCCCCACTGTTGTCCAATCCTGACCCCCCTGCAGAGGGCTTGCTCCCTGAGGGCTTTCCATGGAGGGGTGCAGGCACACTGGGATAACAACTCACAGCTTTGCACTGAAACTGGGGACCATACTGGATAGCTGGTTGCACTGTGTTCCTCTGGAAAACAGTCACTTATGATAGCTCTGCCTGAGTCAGACAGGATTCTGGGGGACAGCTCTAATTTAGAGAAACTTGAGCTGGTTTAGTTTGATGCTCACTCTGCTTCTCTAGGAGTGGTCCCTCACTCAGCTCTGGCAGTGAGGGGATGTTGAGCACAGACTGTCTTCTCTTTTCAGCACCTCCTGCTAATTAATCCTATTGATTAACACTTCCAGAGCATGTAACACCCAACGCTCCGTATTCAGAGCACATAGGCAAACTGGCCAGAGAAATGCAAATGGATAAATGATACTAAAGACAGTAAATTTATACTACTGCCTGTGCATTTAGTCACCGAGGAAGAAATCAAAGCCTGTGTTCAGGCTGTATTAGCGGAGGTGCAGCCGCTTGCTCGCACCAGCTCACTGGACTGGCTGTCTGCACTGCTGGGGGCTGTCGCTGGCAGCACGGCAACTCTCCACTGCCCCCGCGGTTTTACACACAGGTTTGAAAACCACACTAAGGAAAAAGAAATTTTTAGGTAGTTTCAGAATGTAGGATACTTTCAGAAGATCTGTAGCTTGGAAAAGTTAATGTACATGAAATGGCGACTGCTGGGAGAATTACTTGAGATTTGGGAGATTCTGTGGATTATAATGAAGGAGTCTGTTTAGGAAGGAAAATATCTGAAATTTACTTCCTCCTCTGTTATGACTAAAATCTTGGTTTAGCCTACCAAATGAAAGGGAAATATGACTCAATAAACCAGATCCAAAGTACGCTGAAGATAATCAACATTTTTTAAATGCTGATGCTTTGTATTATATTGTGTGACTACTAATCTGGTTTAAAAATAGATAACATTTGCTTTTTTTTAGCAAGTGCCCAAACCCCAGTCACATTTTGACCCAATTGCTGTGGAAGGATTTGTGACTGTTAGCTTTCCTTTACCTAGTTGTTCTTCAAGAAAAAGCACCTTTTGGAGTAAATTATTTGGACCTTCAGCTACACTTACACACTTATTTTAAATCTTGGGTGATTGTTCTTTGCTTAGCTTTACAATTGAGCATATTTACATCCTCCTTTGCCTTGGGTAGCTTAAAAAAAAAGTAAGTTATTATTACAATTTTTAAAAAAGTGTATGTAACAATTAAACCTTGAGATGTCCTAGTCATCCCCTCCTGTACAAAACCATCAGTTAATAGTTGGACTTGTTGGTCTTAAATGTCTTTTCCCAGCTAATCAATTCTATGATTCTATCTTGTCTGGGGCAAAAATTCATTTAAGGAGAAACTGCACTCTAACGACAGAACCATTATAATTATTTCCTCAGTAATACTGACATTTGTGACTCCATTCTCTTGGGAGTCATGATATAAGAGTTTTCATGGTCTCTCCTGTTACACTCAGAGTTCTCCAGAGAGCACAGGAGGGAGGTGCTGGGTGAGCAGCGGTAAGCCAGGTGATTATCTTGTGAGAGCCCTTTCTGCTTTCTGGGACCAGGGGCATTCCCCACAGTCACCCACTGAAACCTCTTCCTCACAGGGGCAGAGCAGGAGAGCCCCATTTTAAACCAGTGCCCTGATTTGAAAGGGAGAAGCATTTTGATTGACCCCTCCTAGTGGGTGTCAAAGCACTAGGAAGGCCACGGCGCATGTTCCTCCCACAGAGTAGAAACTAGACCAAAGAGAGTAGATCAGCAGGGTCAGACATCTCCTCTGCCCTCTGCGAGGGCACATTTCTGTCACTGGTGCGGGCATTTTAAAAAATAAACTTCTGGCTTTCCAACACTGAACTTCACTACTGCAACTGGATGCCGTGCACATGTGATGTAGCTTCTGCTTGTGAAAACTGGGTGAAGCATGTCAATTATCTGTGGATGCAATTTGCTGATGCCAGCTTCAAAAACTGAGGCACTTTCTGGCCTGAGTTTTCTGCTCAGTGTGGAAAATTGAGTCCTACACAGTCCACTGAGGAGCCAGGGTGCTGAACAGATTGCTTCCCTGCATTTTTTCTGCACAGAAACTGGGGCAAATGCTTTGTTCTTCTGCTCAGAATATTGCAAATTTCAAGGAAGGGAATCTTCCCTCTGCTCCCAAGTCTCTCTTGTTCAAAGCATCTGTCTTCTTCATGAGTGCTGCAGGGCACTGTTGCCCTCTTCTCCCTTGGTTCCTGACATTTGCCCCCTTCTCTAGCAGGCTGAGAGTTATCTTCAACTGAAGAGCAAACAAGGAGATGGGCAGCACAGTGTCTGCAAATGATCTTTTTTGATGAGATAGAAAAAAACCTCAAATACATTATGTTGGCACTTTTAGGTCCCTCGAGCCATTCTGATAATCACTGAAGGAAATGGGATATTATAGTAAGTGTCTGGCAAGTGCACGAAGAGCTGCACTAAATCTTACCATTGTGTTTCTGCAGAAAGCCGATGACTTTTTCCAGCACAGTAGTTTTGTCCATTTTGCGAGTGTTGCCTGGAAGCATGGAGCTGAGTTCTTTGATGAGAACATTGAACTGATCACGCCTCTTCTTCTCAGACTTGTTACGCGAAGCCCTGTAGACAGGGGAAAAGAAAAAAAGGATGAGCAGACCAAGAAGGAAAATGATCATGTACCTGCTCTTTGCAATGCATATACATAAAATTAGCTTGCTGCATGCGTCAGCGTGTGAAGATTGACACTGGGCTCCAGCAAAACCGCAGAAGCCAGGAGGAGGCAATGGCTCCCACCTCCTGCTCTTTTCTTTAAGACACCTTTAGTGCCCAGCTGGGAGATGGAGGCTCTGCTCACTCCTCTGTGCTGCCTCTGGACACTCTGCTTGAGCTTATCAGGTCAGCATTGAGCTTGTAGTTGAAAGAGCTCTATCCATCTCCTTAGACATACGTAGGATCTTGAAAATTCATGCAGTCTTGGGGGAGGCACTCAGAGTGAGAAGAAATTGGAGTATTGTGACAACACAAAAATTATCCATAAAGAAGAGTGGAAACTGGATGATACCCCTCTGTGCAGTCTTTAACAGAAGAGAGGGACCCCACTCCTGCAGCTGTTGCACTGGAGCTGGGTTGATCTAGAGGGACCTGCCCACTTTGGTCACTGCCTACCTCCAGGCCGGCAGAGAAGAACCAGGATGTTGTCTTCCAGTCACTAAGAACAGACACCTGAGTAGAAGTTGCTGCAGCTCCCAGCTGGTTCATATGCCACCTTGTTCAGTCTCCTTTCCAAGGTCACAAGGACCAGCAGGAGAGAGGGCATCAGCACGGATTGGGTCTGAGGCTGGGATGCGTTGCCAGACCTGGGCTCTTGGAAGTGCCAGCAGTGCTTGCCTTTAATCTCTGTGTGCGACTGGGAAAATCACTTAATGTCAGTGCCCCGAGTCTCTAGCTGTAAAATGAAGACTCTCCAGCTTTCTTCACCAATCTTGTCTGTTTAGCTTGCAGATTTCTCAGAGTGAGCCTGATTCTGCTGCTGTGTTTGAAGAGCTCACAGGAAGAAAGGCTCTGATTTCATTTGGGGTATTTTGGCACCATCATAATACTGTCATTAAGGCTGTTGATAATCTTTTCAGCACGCGCACTTTGTTTTTTTTAACTCTATGTCCATCTGTACACATGCATTTTTCTGACTTGCTCCCATGAATACGACAATTGTTGGACTCAGAGGTTATCACCTCGACTTCTGTATCCATGTTGAAATAGAAATAAGTATAGCCTAGTAGGTTTGTTTGCTCTTCTGAAAGATCCTCAAGCAGACGAGATTTGCCTTGTCAATTATGTAAAGATCTAAAAATCTGTTTACATGTAGATGGGAAAGAAAAGCCAAGAGGCCAGTTCTCACTCTGAGTTTCTCAGTCCCAGCTAACTCTGGCTGTGCCTCAAAGCAGCTCTGGATGCACACTGCTGAAAATCAGAGCAGGATTTAGCCCAGCATCTACATCCCCTACAAGGACCAGGATGGCAATAAACATTTTCAGCAGAGAAATCAATACAGAGGCTTCTGGATGTTACTACTGACAGAGGAGTAATTTTTGTTTGTCTTGCTCTCAACCCTGATCACATTCGGAGATACACTGGATAGAAGCCAATGCTTGATTATTTTACAGCTTTGAACACAAGAGATTGGGTGGATACTGCCTGACTGATTTCAGCTTGCTCTTATTACACTGCAAAAGGCTGTCAGAACAAAATGTGAAAACACCCAGCCTTATCCTATTTCTCTACAGTTCAGGGCAACGTTAAGAATATCAACATTTTACTTCCTCATAATTCAATCCTCAGTTCATTTTAAGCTTAAAGAGTCCACATTTCCCTGAAAATAAAATAAACCACCAACTGTCAATAGGGAATGTGTTGCTTTAAATTTAAAAAAAAAAAAAAAAAAGGCCTTGACAGAAATATAAAGTATCTATTTTTAAACACTTGACATTTTATTCACAAAGGAAATATAAAAACTCCTCTAGTGGAAATAACTCTACCAAGAGATGAATCAATGATCACAGTAAAATTTTTAAAAGGAAAAAAATGAGAAAAAATGGGAAAAAATGATAAAAATTATCCCTGCACAATTGAAAATACTTTGTTTAGTACAGTTATAAATATATGAAATAACAGAGTTTTCATCACTTCCCTTTGAAGATTATTTCCTAGCCTTGCTTACTTTACTGCTAGGGCATACAATTAGAGTAAGCCCAAACAACCTTTGTCTTAATTCTGTACTACTTGTCCCAGTTCTCCTCCCTCCTTGCTACTCCACAAAGATTACACATATTCAGGGGGAAGGAGGAGACACAGTATGAAAAAACCAGGACTTTCAGTGAATACAGCTAAAGGCAATAAAGAACAGCCTGAATTCAGAATGATCACAATCAACAATTTAACAGCCATTTTTATTTGCTTACATATATGCTGCTTGTTGTCATAAACAGACAGATACTGACTGACTAGTAGATGATACATATTGCTAATTTACAATGAAATGTGACTTTACACTAAATTTCAGATTTCTTTTGGCTGTCCAGTGGAGGGTGTTATATATGCATCAACGCAAGTAACTGTACCACATACCTTCATTCAGATTCTTAAATTTACTTTTTATTTCAGTGGAAAATGGCAGGTAGTAGTCTTCATGATTAAGCACTTTCTCATGGTTCACTTCAAGCTGGTTTTGGTTGGAATTTGGAATTCAACTGAATTGCAAAAAAAGTATTTTAAAATTATATACTATTAAAGCAAACTGAAAGAAGAGCAAATAGAGAAAAAAGTGCACAAAGCACACCTTTTGTTTAGAATTAATAAATCTATAAAACAAAATAAACCTCATCTAGCATCAAAGAACTGAAAATGAAATTATGGGTTCTGATCTCAGAAGATCAGAAAATCTCACATAGGTCTTCAGTGCTCCTGAGTGTGGTGCCATCATACCCACATTTTAGTCCTCAGGTCTTTGGAGTGAAGCTGTGCCTTAGGGAGTCAGACGATGCAGAACAGGGCTCAATTTAACCAGTGTTCTTCCTGAAGGAAGAGTTATATACCTTAGCTGAATACTAAACACCTGGCACAGGGGTGGGAGTGCAAGTGCCCCTTCTCAGGAGAGGATGGATCCCTTTTTCATGGCTGTAAAATACAACCTGTACGTACCTAATGAATTGCAGCAGATACACATGGTGTGTATGTGTACCTCTACACATACCTAACCTGAGAAACCCAGCTCCTGGCTTGTGTCCATCCCCAAACACTTAGGTCCAGAAATTGCCAGCCTCGCCTACTTTTAACAGAGAAAATAAAAGGAGAGAACAATTTCCTGGGCTTTTTAATCCGCTCTGGTGTTTCTTAGCCCTGAGGGACACAGTCCTTATACCAAAAAGAGGAAAAAAGAAACTGTTTCCCTTGTGGTACACGACAGGTGAGAGGCCTCAGTCTACAAGACACAGCAGCAAAATATTCATCAAATAGCTTCTCCTAAGCTTGACTCTCTCTGGAAGAAAATCTGTAGCTTTTAAGTGAATCTGAACAGTTTCAGTGTAATGTATTAACTTTAGATCTTCATGAAGCACCTCATGATTTCAAACTCGATTTCAACTTTAGCTTTATTTCTAAAAAGCAAAATGAACTTAAATTACGATTTGAAGAAGCAGTTTCCTTTTTTAGTTTTTGAAGTTACAATTCTTTTTGTGCACCCTGACAGAGGCCTGCCCCAGGGTACGACAAAAATTCCTTCTGGGAACAAACGGCACGAAAACCATACCAGATGGTGATGACAATCGCCGATAGCGAGGATACGTGTTATCCTATTTTTTTCATATATGCATTCATTTAATGAATTTTTTTTTTACTAAACCATTGGTACACAAATATCTTGAAGATGATCAGGCCTTTAGCAAGTGAAGCAGTGCTGTAAGGTGGGCTCCTTCTGCACCCTCTGAAAAGAAGCAAAGGGGAACAGCTGAGCCTGGCTGCAGCCTGTGCTGACCTATATTGGTGAGAAAAAGCTGCGGGGAGGGAAAGAAGCAGAGAAGGAATCAAAAGAGATGAAACTGGATCAACTGCTTGTGCCTGGACTGGAAATACTCTCATTAGAGGGAACCAAGGGGAAAAATGTGGGCAACCCCTGGCTCTCTCTAAAGTAATTAAACTGCGGGCTGAGGCACTGATAACCTTGAATGCTTCCAAACTTCTCTTCTGCAGACGCTGGTCAGCTCCGACAGTTATTAAGAGTTTCATTGCCACAGGTCTTCTGCCTTGAAACACACCTTTTCTCTCCCAACAAAGGGTTCACAATGAATTCCCACCAACCGGGACTCGATGGAGTACAGACTATATGTGAATATAGGTTTGTGTCAGTTTAAGGCTGACTTTTCGTGGTCTTTCTCTGCTCCGAAGGTAACTTCTGGGTGTTTTCATTGCTGTGAGACAGGCATTGATGAATCAATGGCCATTCTAATAGGGAAAACCCCCCACTTTTTCTGTTCTTTTTCTTTTGCAAAATGTATTTAAAGAAAAAAAAACGCAATATTTTTGTACACTCTGGAAGCTCAGATGATGTATTGTACTGGGAGAAGTATGTTGTTGGTGCTTCAGCTCTGATGTTCTGCAGTAATGTGAAGAAAACGATCAATGCCTTGGCTTTTTTTAACATTTTCCACAGGAAACATTGCTAGGTTATTTTCTTCTTACAGTGCAGCCAAGAGTAGGAGTCTGTGAGATGGCAGTTTTTCAAGTTGTGTTTGACTGTATTTTACTCTCCTGCTCTTTGATTAATTGATTATGGATAAAACAGCTTCTGCAGCAACAAACAGTATCAAGCTCACCATAGAGAGTTATAAAAGAAAAGATGCTCACCTCTTTGCTCTGTCTTTCTCATCTTCATCCATTAGATTGTCCAAGCAGTTTTTTCTGTTGAAGGAATGCAAGCATCATTATGAACTGTCATTTTGTTAGCTCTATTTGCAGGTTACTCTCACAGTCACTCTAATTCATTTTAAAAACACGGTGATGATATCCAGGTCAGATAAATGTGTCAGCAGTGCTTTATGCCACAGTCCTTGATTTTAGGAAATATCCATTGCGGGTAATGTTATTCCTGAGCATTATGCTAGCCTTAGGGTCCCTAGTCAGGGATCAAAGCTCACAGGCATCACGTGATGCACCAGCACCATACAAAACCAGCTGCTTCTTGGGGATTTTTTTGTGTGGAGATTACTCTCTGCAAACTTGCAGGCTGGATGAGCCTGGGGTCTGCTCAAGCTGAAAAGCATTTTCATTGCCCCCATGTTCCCACCAAAATCATCTCCAGTGCAAGAGCCAGCATCACTGATGCGTTTGGCTTCTCAGGCTGATCTTCCTACTGCGAGGCTCTTTGTCCTCCTCTGTGGACCTTGACCCAAAGCCAAAAGAGATAGGAGTAACTCCACTGAACTACACCTCAAATTCAAAGTGTTCTTATAAATCCCACTGCCCAAGCCACACTGAAAAAACCCTCTTGCAGCCCAGTCAGACCACCTTCCCAGCCATGCTGGCACCAAGTGTGGGGACTGTGCCATCCCCATCACTCTTTTTGCTAATCTTCACTAAAACGCTGGGACCTCAGCTTTGCAGTTCAATTGCTCCAGCAGTTTGAGCTGTAAGGAGAACAGGGTAAATTGGGTAAATTAAGTAAATTTGTGTGGGCAAGGCAAAGGGAAAAATACAAAATCAGCCCAGCTGAAGGCTGAGTGCCTCAGTAACACTTGTCACCAGCTCACTGCCCACCCTCCTTTGCTCCATGACCTTATGAGAAAGTGACGCTTGATCTGTAACCACCTCAGCCCAAGAAGGAAGCCCTGTGCTCTCAGGGCACCTGGCCCCCCTACTGGGTACAAAATCCGTGTGCTGCTTCATCTCACACAAATATTTTCTGAAACAGTAGCACAATGCCACTGGATATTGTCAAAGCCTTGTTTTCAAAGCAGTGGTGTAATGACAGGCAATGATAACGCTCTTTTTCAGCAATCAATGTTTCTCATTTAATGAGTCCTCAACATGTAAGACATGAATAAAACTGGAGGGGAGGAGGAAGGAAGTTAATTGCTAGGCTTTATCTAAGCCCATGTTATTTTCCACATATGAGTCACACATAAATTTGCCTGTTGAAAGAACATTTTATGAAAAAACAAAAGTGAAAACGTAAAGATAGTAAAAACAGTGCTTCTGTTACTAGTTCTCTTACAGTAATATTCTACCTGGTCATTACTCAACAGTTAGCTAAGAACACAAAACTACCCCATAACCTTTTATCAAATGAGTTATGAGGAATCAGAGCCCCTGGCCACTGACTGGAGGGTAGAGCTACTACTTAATGGCACTCAGCTCCTTGATGAAGCATAAATAGGAAATATTAAGGCCAAGGAACTAGTTTTTTTAGTCATAACTGGTGAATTTAAATTGCTGAATTCCATTTTATAGAACAAGATAACAAATAATAAATACCATGTAGGTTTTAGATGGTTTTTTCAGGTATTTGTTTGGACTTGCAAAACAGCCATAGTAAGCCATGACTTTTGACTTGCAAGTCAGCCATACCATAATCCGTATTTTGGACTAGGAAAATGTATAGGGCCAGCAAAATTTTATTATCCAGTGCTTTACATATATTCTAGGTGTTTATTTGTTTAGTCCCATAATGAAACTGTTACCCCAATCAGTGTGTTTTCAAATAATTCAGGCTAAAATGTAGTGACAATATTCAGTGGGTTTTGTTGTTATTTGCTCACTTATTGCAACTTATGCTATTCAAGAATACCGAAGGCATCATTAACATGGCAGGGTTAGCATCTGTGATTTTGCAGTGTTTCTTTGTTAAACCTTTGCTCAAAATCATAGAATCATAGGATGTTAGGGGGTAGGAAGGGACCGTGAAGGTCATCTAGTCCCAGTGGTGGAGGACACCTTGCACCAGACCGGGTTGCTCAAGGCCTTATCCAACCTGGCCTTGAACACTATCAGGGCTGGGACATCCACAACCTCCCTGGGCAACCTGTTTCAGTGTTTCACCACCTGCACAGCACAGCACAAAATGTTCTGTTGCATGCACCCTTGTTGAATCTAGGGTACGACAATCAAAATGGGGCAGTAGCAGCAGCAGAAGTCACTCTCCCTGAATCCCCAAAGGTCTTCCTCTGCTGCAGTGAGGCTTCCTCTGGTTGTAACAGATTCCCCACAGAAAGCAGGAATATGAGGACAAGTGTGCTGAGTGGCTGTGAAGAAGGACGGGGGTGGATGAGACACTTAGCATTGGTGCTGCTCAGCCCTGGCTGTTTAGGAGAAGCACAATGTACTTAATGGAAAGGGGGTTCCTACAGCTGTACCCCGTAAACCATCACGAAATTACACTGCCAGGAAGCCTCTACTCTTGAGAGAGAGCAACAGATCTAACTGGTCTGTTCTGCCAAGGATTTGGCTAGATCTGTAAAGCAATTCATGGCCAGCTTTCAGTAAACAAGGTTTCTCAGTGACTGATATGAAATTCTGGACCTGCTGTGCTGTTGCTAGCGTGATACAATATCTAATTGTCATTTTGCTTCTGTTTGTTCACATGGCAAAATCTCTAGAGCATCATAAGCATTGTTAACAGGGTTTGCTAGTACGTATGTACCATATGAAATTAAAACTGTTCTCAATAAAATTGATACATCAGAGTATACAATTGCTGCAAACTGGTACTGCCAACGCTCTCCAGAGCCCCACCAGATGCTGCCTTACACCTTGATGGAGAAACCCATGGCATGGAGCTTAGGTATGTGCTTAGTGCAACCTGCTTGCTTTATGGTATCCTCCCAGTCCCTCAGCTGTTAAAGTCCCAAATTGCAAATTGGGAATCTACTGTCTCACCCCTGTCAGTGACCAGTTTAGGAGAAAATTCTGACTCATTGCAATCATAAAGGCAGGCAGCAAACACCAAGGCTCTGTGCCACAGTTCCCCTGCAAAGAAGTGACATAAAAAAAGAACAAGTGGCACACATATTTCTCAAAATGTGAAGAATCCTTTCATGACAACAAAGGGAATTTGGAAACCTATAGGTAAGAACACCACATGACCTAACTCCTGCTGGCAGAGTATTTAACAGTGACAGTAACATTTGGAGCTTCATTAGTATCATCATTATTACCAAGGACTGAAGCCTATCACTCAAAAAGATGGGGACTACCTGGAACAAGGAGGAGAAAGCTCACGTACTCCCATCAGGGTGGTACTCAGACAAACACACAAAAAGATGCAAGTAGGGAAGAATGGCATTTTGGAAACAAAAGAGTGGCTAAAACTGTTAACTATGTACCCCTGGCTGAGTTATCAGATGGAGAATTATAGCACAAACATCCCCCCCCTCCATTCATTCATACAATGAATAGTTGCTTGGGAAAGAAGCAATTCAGGCAGAGTGCCAGCTCGCTCCAGGGACTCTCCAGAAGAAAGGTTGCACATGTTTATTTTGATACAGTCTATTCCCAGTGGACACAGAGCTTGCACTATAAAAAATCATCTGGCACTGATCACCTTATCCTGTGCTAGAAACGTGTTTTTTATTGAGCTAAGCTACTACTTTTCTGGGCTGGTGAGGTGAGTTTCACTCCTTCCTGCCCTACTGCTCATAAGGATGTGCTGTAGACACTCAAATGTAGGTAATCAGTTGTTAATTTTCCACGAAGTTGCCACAAGGACAGCTAATAGTTCCTACAAATCAGCCTAATATTTAGCAAGAATTTATAATCATAAACATTTAACTCAGCTAAATTAAATCAGAGATATAAATTTCTTTCAGAGGTTCTGAGATGTGCCTGGGGGACCTCTGTGAGAAATCACAGTGTTTGTGCTTCCCTGGCCCTTACGTCTGGCAGCTCAAGGAACAGGCTGGGCTTTTCCTCCTCTTCCCTCTCTGGCATGGTGGGGTGTCTGTCTCCATCACCCGACAGGTCTGCCTGGGTATTCTACCACTTTTCCTGTACAGGTATGGTCAGCCCTGGGGAGAGGGGTGCTCCTACCCACTACAGACATACCTGAGCCTTGCACCTCAGAGCTCATCCTTAGACCACTTGGGATGCTGGTACAATACAACCATCCTAATTGAAGATTATGATATTGCACTTGGAGAACAATCCTCTCAAAGACAGGGGATGGGCAAGGGTTGTACGGAAAACTGGGATGCTGGGATGAAACACCTTTAACTACCTTCTGACCTCTGGGAAGACCCTTCCCAGCAACTGCTATCTTTGTGAAGGAGGGAAGAGAAGAGCAACAGGCTGTAGGGCAGACAGGCTCCCATGCCTTCCAGACACATTGCTCGGCCTCCAGTGCCCATCTCTGCTCAGCACTGCTTCTGCTCTGCCTCAGCAGGGAGTTACTCTCCCCTCCCCTCTTTGAAGGGGAGGAAAAGGCTGTTAGCAAAGAGGTCAGTGTTATATGGGAGGGACATGGGTATGTTTGGTGGGTTTCAGGATTTAAACGCCAGATCCAGCCATGCATGGCATCCTGTGCTTAGTGAGTAGGATCCAATACGTAGGAAGAAGGCACCAAAAGAGAGTAGAGGCTCTGGGCATGATCCAGGGGTACAGTTTCTCGGCACCCACAAGCACAGGGGACAGTGTAGCTTGGTCTCTGTACTGGCATCGCTGCCAGGTCCCCTGCCCAGGGATGATGAACAAGGTCTGATGGGCACTGTGGTTGGTCAGTGGCATCACCCCACGGGTGTTCCACAGCATGGGTTAGATGGGGACTTGCCCACCCTGGGGAGCACCACTGTGGTGAGGAACTCTACCTGCTTTCTCTCAGCTAAGCAGAGCTCTGAAATGAATCACACTAACAAGTGAAGTATTTCCCTTCCAAGCCTTGCTGGAAGGCAAAGATAAAGTTCAGCAAATGGGAAGCAATAGGAAAGGTCAGTGACAAGCAAGAAGTGACCATCTGACCATTTTAAACACCTTGTTCCAAGTTTCTGTAACATGGATGAAGCACTCGGATATCCCACCAGGAAGGCTACAGTGTGAACACACAGCAGAAGGATTTGAACAAACACAATGCAGAACAAACCAACAGATTCATAAACACATCAAACCGAACTGTACCACTCTGTTCTCTTTTTTTCAGTTATAAACCTATGAACTGTTACAAGTACATGCTGGGGTCCATAATTAAACATGACACATTCCCAACCATAGCAATAAAAATTTATTTATCAAAATGTAAACAGACTAGCCTTTAGAAAACTTAACGCAGTAAAAATTCACTTCCCTGATGATATGCACGGTTATTTGCGAAAGATATGTGTCTTTTCAGTGGGAGAATGGCAGTCTGGAGTTATCATGGGTCATGTAATGCTGAGATTGTAATGGGAATTACTGTTTTTAGGAGTAAAGGAAAAATCCAGAAGCATTGTTAAGTGTCCAGCTTTAGAGTTTTTGCCTGGCAGTGTATAGCGAGGTCTTCCTGCATTCAGTAGGTTACTACATTTTGTTTACACCAGAGATGTTGTTTAGAGGCTTCGAAAGAAGAAAAAAAGAAAACTTTTTGAGAAAATACTGGACTTCATGAACCTCATGGGCCGTTTCATGTTTCATACATATGTGTACAATGAATCTTTAGATGGTAACAGGCTTAAAGCAAAACAGACATTAAAAATAATCCACATGTGGACAATAAAAATAGTGGAATTTGACAGAAATTAATGCTCCACTCATCTGAACTGGGGATGATACGAAGATGCTCACAGGTAATAGAGCTGAGTATTACGAGATTATGATGAATAGAGGCTCAGAGAATATTCTGGTTTTATTCTTTACAGTATTTCTGTTTAGTGGGAAAGGGTATTATTTTCCACACGTCAGAAACCTTGCACCTATTGCCATGCGTTAGGCAGCTTGCCCCCTCTACCCTGGTGCTGGCTGAATTTTGGGGCATGCAGCCTGGGATCCTTCTGTAGGTGCGGTGTGATTCACATCGGTTTAAGCCAGGAGTGAGACGGCTGGCGTCAGCAGCGCCGTCATGGAGCGGGGCCAGGGTGAGAGGCATCTTTTATCTCTAGCTTGTGAGCAATGTGTAAAGTTTTGTGCAGTGTTTGGATCTCTGATGAAGATCAGTACATACATGCTCGTTATCTTCCTCATTGCTATTATTGCTGCTGAATGACTAAAGCCATTCAGACTTCAGTGAACAGGCTGTGAATCCCCACGCTCAACCGCTGCTCTGCTCTCCCCTTGCACGGCTGGAAACAGAAAGGCAAACAAATTAAACTAACATTAATCAGCAAAGACTGCCATCTGTATAACTCAGAGCACTTCTCCGCGTGCCCGTCCCCTTCCAGCAATGCTAAACAGGATTAGCCTTCCGTGGGCGGATGGGGAAAGTAGGTCAGTTCGGTAACATCGCTGCGTGTGATGAACGGAGGAGGATGTGACTGCAGTGGTCTGCTGGCAGCCCTCTCGCCTTCTGTATGAGCCAGGAGATGAAGCACCCTGGCTTGTCGTGCGGCGCACGAGGTGGCTCAGACCCTGCATGGTGACACCTGACATTCGTAGGATCAGGGATTTGGCAAAGCCTGGCTGATGCATTCAAGTTAGTGGGTGCATTTCAACAAGGAAACTGAGGCACAGGACAGCTAAATGCTTAGTTATTACTAATTTGTGTACAGCCAAATATTCGTCAAAGCTTACACATAAGCCAAAGTGGCAAGGGATGGTAAATCACCTGGCGGAGGTATTGTCTTTCTGTATTGACTTCTTTGGATATGTAGAGATGGTGGCAGGAAAGCCAAAACTCACCTGAAGTGACACCTGCAGGGCATGACAAGGGCAACAAGAAGAGCTTCTGCTGCTACATCACTAGTAAAAGGCTGAACGATGGAAGTGTGGGACTACTGCAGTACGGGAGGTGTGTGAGGGGGTGAATTAGTGACAGCAAAACAGGTGAGGCTGATGCCTGCTTTGAGGCAGTCTTCACCAGCAAGGTCTCCCAGCCTCCATTCTGGAGGCAGGGGCAGGGAGGAGGAGAAACACCAGCAACAGGTGAGGGTCAACTCAGGAAACTTGAGGAAGCCGGGGGAAGCTGAACATACAAGTTGATGGGGACTGACTACTTGCCTCATTGGGTGCTGGGAGACTTGTTGGTGTCCTCTGCTAGGCTGATGTCTCATTTTGAGAGATTGCAGAGGTGGGGGAGGTGCCTGATGCTTGGCCTTCAAGAAAGGGCAAAAGGGTGATCCAGGGAGCAACAGGCCAGTCAGTCTCACTTTAGTGCCTGGCAAATCATGGAGAGTCCTGTTGGAGCACAGGGCTGGGCACATGGAGAAGAAGGTGATCACAAACAGCCAGTGTGGATTTACCAAGAATAACCTGAGTGCCTGTTATGATGAAATGACAGGATCTGTGGATGGGGAGAGAGCAGTGGATGTCACTTATGCTGGCTTCATGCTCAAAGGCAGGGCTGTTGTCATGGGGGAGGCTGAAGGAAAAGACAGACACGAAACCTTATAAAATTCAGTGGGGACAACTGCCAAGTCCTGCACCTGGGAATGAAGAGCCTTGAACTCTGATACAGGCTGGGGATGGACTGATCAGGGAGCAGCTCTGCAGGAAAGGCCCTGGGAGCTCTGGAAGGCAGCAGGCAGCATGCTGTACACGAACCAGTGGCGCACCTTGGTGACAACGACAGCCAACAGCACCCTGGGCTGCATGGACAGGAACGCAGCCTGATCAAGGGAAGGGTTTATGTCCCTTCACTTGGCACCTGTTATACCACATTTAGGGTAATGTGACCGGTTCGGGGCTTTCAAGGACAGAAAAGATAGATTATCAGGAGGAAGGTCAGTAGCATCCCCAGTGGTGGAGCCTGGAGCCCTCCACTCATGAGAAGGGGCTAGGATAGCCAGGCTGGCTTAGTCTGGACAAGAGATAGCTTTGGGGACACCTAAGAGTCCTCTCACTGCCTACAAGGGGTCAACAAAGAACCAGTGCTGGACTCCTCGTGGTGGTGTGGGATGGCAGAGTGAGAAATAACAGGTGTAAGTCCAAAGAAGAGAGAAGGAGCTTTTCTCCACAAGGACAGCCAGGCAATGGAGCGGATTGCCTGGAGAGGCTGTGCCATCCCCATCCCTGCAGGCTTTCACGACCTGACTTGCCAAAACCCTGAGAAGCCTGGTCTGACCTCAGAGCAGGCCCTGCTTTGAGCAGGAAAACTCATTAGGTTTCAACCTGAATTGTCCAGTGATTCTGGATCTACCGAGCTGGCTACATATCCTAAGCAAATCAGTGCCCTTGAATTAGTTCTTATATTATGTATGTTCTTGAAATATATTTTATTATGCTTTTGGTCTCTCTACGGGAAATAGCTTGTGCACTGTCTCCCTACATTGAAATCTCTCCTGCTTTATAAACAGATACACATCTTAACATTGTATGTCTGTATGTCAGATGTTTGTCATGCCACTCTTAGATGTAAATTTTAAAAATATTCACTTTATGATAGAATTAGCCAAAAAAAAAGAAAAAGAAAAAGAAAAAGAAAAAGAAAAAGAAAAAGAAAAAGAAAAAGAAAAAGAAAAAGAAAAAGAAAAAGAAAAAGAAAAAGAAAAAGAAAAAGAAAAAGAAAAAGAAAAAGAAAAAGAAAAAGAAAAAGAAAAAGAAAAAAAGGGAAAAAAAAGAAGAAAAAGGCCTCTCAGGAGAATGGCCCTTGACTGTAAAACCTGTTTTTCTTCTCTCTCTACTTCTCATGTTCTTAATCTGTTTTAGGTATTTATAAAACTTTAATCCTCACAGTATCAGAAGTCACAAATATACAAAGACTTTAAAAGTGCTTAACTCTATACTGCTATAAGAAGGCCCTCATGTATGTGTATCTTTTCAAAATCCAGGTCAAAATGTGGAGGCGGAACTGCACAGATTATTTTGCAGTTATTAGCTCTGAAAACTTCCCTTGAAAAGGATATCAGTTATAAAGTATTCTTAGTTGTAAGACTCTGTTTATGTTCTTCTGCAAATATTTAAATAAGTAGAATAATATAACATTTGACTTATGATCTTCTGATGGTCAAATGCTCAGCTGATACAGGCAAAATTTGCAAGAATAATACTATAAAGACTTATTTGTCAAAAAGACAAGGATTTTTATTTGGTCTGGCATGAACCACCTGGGAAACTCCAATGCAAGCAGAAAATTAGTCTTTTTCAATGGGACTGTTATCAGTCATTCTCTTTGTTTTCTGGCAGCAACAATCTTGACAAGATCATTTTAATCCTTTCCATATGATTAAACAGGCTATGGTGGCACTGGAATCCAAAGCAAGATGTTGAGGAGCTGACATGTTTGGTCTCACTCCCCCCACTTCTTTGTTTGTTAAATGTTTATGGATGGCTCTCAAATAACCAAATCGCTCTTCTTTTAAAAATTACTTCTGGCTCTAGAAGTAATTTTGCTAACAACAGAAAACTCTGTTCTAGAAAGAAACTCTTGAATTTTTGACAGTGCTATTCAATTAATTGTCACAATTTACACCAGCTGTGATCACCCCCTCCATACAGAAGATGCTGAAATAACAGGTTACATGTTTCTGTGGAGATTTCAGCAGGAAAGCAGAAACTAAACATTAAGCCAAATTTCCTCCGAGCTTGAGGCAGCTACCCTGATGTGGCATCTCCCTCTTGACTAAACAGGATCTGGGGTGAAGGGCTGTCCTCTCTCAGTGTCCTTCCCCTCTCCCTGCCCGTGTGGGATTTGTTTGCTTCTTCAACCAGCAAGAATTGGAGGGCCAAGCTCCAAGGAGCAGACTGGGACTTGAGCCAGGCAGTGAGTGCTCTCCTTGGCCTTCCCCATCCTCATGGGCATTGCAGCATGGTGACACCCATGGGTGCTCAGCTGCTCTGCCACTGATGGGGCTGCAGGTGGGAGGAGGAAGGGGACAATGTGACTGTCCCTGCAGAGACCCTGCAAGACAACTTCCCTGCCCTGTGCAAGAGGCAAAGCTGTGGCCTAAATCTGCTGGTGACAGAAAAAAAAATCCCTATACAGTATTACAGAAATAAATACAGATATCAACATCAATAATCCCATCACTTTTGTGTTAGCAGCTTGATAACACATCTGCTTATAACTCATACACTGCACTAAATTTTCTGCTCTATAGTAATTATCATATCCCTGTCAGCAGAACTAAATATTTAATCATCTGGGGAGATGAATCATGAAAAGCTGTTTGGGGGAGAGAGTTTTAAATGGACAATTTGTTGTCATTTAATTTTGAGAGCTTGCTGTCTCTTTCTTGTCAGAAGGGACCCTGCAAGCCTGTGACCATCCAGATTATTGCTCTGTACTGCTTGCTGTCTCCCTTGCAGGTAACGTAACCTACAGAGTTTTAAGGCCATTTCTGACCAGAGCAGGGCAGGAGGCTTCAGGGTTTGCCTGGGCATCACTAAGCCTAAAGACAGCAAGGATAGAGACATACAACCTGCCTGATTGCATGACACTTTGGGGAGGAATGTTCTCCAGTCGCAGGCTCCCAATTTTGTGTCTGAGTCCATAAACCTGCCAAGAGTTCAGCTACACCCTCAGACCAAGGCTGCACCTGTATTTTGTGCTATCTTGAACATTTACACCCTTGAGTCCCTCCTGTCTCAGACCGAGCCACACTCCGGCTGTGTGCAAAGTACCACTCTTCTCAGACCCTTCATGCGACCAGTGGTTCCCACTTCTACGAAGATAAAGTTTCTCCAGCGTGATGTAAAATTCAAATCAGGTTTTACAAAATGAATCTCTAAGGAAAAAGGATAATTATTAAAGAGCTTCGTTAGTGCTTTGCAATCTTAATTATGATAATTATATTTTTGTAGCTAATATAACTGAACTCCTGCTTTTAAATCCCATTAATGAGCATTTTTAATCCCTCTCCTACTGGGCCAACAAAACCATAATGTTGAACTTCATATTTACACAGGGCACTATTTTTAATAAAAATGACGCACTGTTTACTGAGAATTTCCATTCCCTTTTATCTGCACCTCAATGGTGCACCTTCTCCCAAGACACAAGAAATTAAGAAAAGCAAAGATGGATTCAGCAGCTTGGGCTCCATTTCCCTTCTTGGCAACAAGAGGGCACAGTCCCTGAGCCAGGACAGCAGCAGACTGTGGATATTGGCTGCCATCAGGAGAGTCAGTGACACCGCCGCTCCATTGGAAGCAGAGATTTAAAGTTCTTTCCCTAAACAGCCCAAGGGTTGAGCTTCATCTGCTCTGAAGATGAAGCTCACGTGGACTTCAACAAGAGCCCGTGCACCACCCAAGCAGGCAGAGGATGTGACCCACTGCCTGAACCAGAGACCTGGCAGGTGGAGGACACCAGGAAGTTGCACAGGATGACTTTGCCCTACTGGAACAGTCCCATGGGTAGGTGGGATACTGAGGGCTGACAGGAGCCATCCCACAGTGGCCAACAGTAAGTGATGACCAGGGGAAAAGGTGGCAGCTGGGGGAAAAGGTCAAAAGAAATCTCAATTAAAAAAGAAATGCCTGAATACACAAACTATTAGTGCTGTGTGTGAGCAGGAAAAGGTACTTCCCAAACTTACTGGAAATACTGAAAAGCGCCAGCAGGTGACATTTTTCAGTGACAGTATTTTCTCAGTAAAGTTTATAATCCCCAATAGAGCAGAAATTGCTGCTCTGTCCTGTGTTATGACCCACCCACCACCACCCAGGTGTAATGGCCTAGTCGAATTTTTTTATGAGTCTGTTTGCAGACAAATATTTTACAGTTATCTAACAGAGAGAAAAAAAGTAAAGGATCACAGAGGAAGAGCATATCAATTCAGATATCTCAATAAAGAAATTAAAACAATAAAGCACGTATTGAATATCATCTGGCCATTAATCTCTGGAGTAAATTCAGAAAACTAATTAAAAGCTTCTACACAGATAAATGATAAGCTTCTTTATTCAATGAGCTCAACATATGAACAAATAGAGGTTTGTGTTGATATCATCATTATTAGCAATTGCATTAAAGCAAATGATTTTTGCTGTGCTACTGGGAATACAGTGATTTGAAAAACAAAATGTTATGAGATGAAAATTCAAACCTTTACTGTACCGAGCTTATGAGCATATAGCATTTCCTGTTTTTTTATTTTTAGTTAATGGTAACTCTTATGGGTCAGCATGATAAAAAAATAAGATGTGGAGAAACAACCCCAAAGCCAGTACAGAAACAGGAAAAATCTCTGCATAATCATTCTCCAGTGGAAGGCCAGCTTTAAGGGCTGATATCACCTTCCCACATGGGGAATTCTCTAATTCGTCAGTTCTTCTGCACCTTGCGTCCCTTTTTCTGCTACTGGCTTCAACATTCTCAGGGGATTTTGTCTTGAATTTTAGAGGGAGGTTTTTGCCTCTTCAACCGTAATTGATAGATGTTCTATTTTTGTGGTGCAACGCTGCTGTGTTACATGATGTGTGTGGCAGTGCTGCATGCGGAGCTTGCAAGGCAGCTAGAATTGCACTCTCTTGGTCCTCTGGGAATAAACCCCATCCTAACCATCCCTTTAGGGAGCTGTGACTTGAAAAAGGGGATTCTGAAGAACACAAGTTTACAGCTTAAGATGTGTGTTCAATTTAGGTGCAGAGCCTGAAATAATTAATATCAATATAGGGTCAGTTTGGAATCTGATTTTTTAGAATCAATTAAAACTGATCTGTCTCCAGAACTCAGATATCCTCTTAAGGATCCTACCCAAGGAAATAACTTGAAAAACTCTATATTTTGTCCATAGTGCATTCCAGTGATCCAGTGCTGATTAGCATAAAAACAGCTTTAAACTGATGAAATGTGGGAACAAGAGAGAACTGTAACAGCTTTTGTTTATATTTTTTATTCATACACCAACATCTTCCTACTTCATATTGTACATTAAACACTCCCTATTGACCAAAATGAAGCAGAGATTTTAAGAAGTCTCAGGCTAATGTCCTCTTGAACACAGGCTAAATGAAGGATACAGTCCATAGAGTGTGAAGTGCACTTAGATTTTAGCATATTCACTCAACTGTGGCAGTTCAGAAACAGAGAAGTCATTAAAAGCCCCACAGCAAAAGATCAAATTATGCCTCTGCCAGATATTAACTTTGGAAAGGAATAGACACAGTCTGAAAACCACGGTGAAATACTGATGTGCTGATTCACCTCGCACTTACGACTTAGAACTGCAAAATAATCTCTGTTCTTTGCCAAATGATATTGGGAGGAAAGCGTCTTTTGGCTCTGATGGGTGCTGCTTTCCACTCATAATGTGCATTTTCTTTTTCCACTTGCAAGAAAATTTCCTGTCAGAATCTCAAGTTGACTTGCTATTTTATTTGCCATCTGTGTCAAATATTCATATGGGCACACTAAGTGTGTGTCTATGTCCCAAAGGGCACCGGTTGTTGCACACTGTTTCCTATCTTTCATAATTACCAGGGAAAAAACTAGGAGGGGGGAAAAACCTGACATAATTCTAGATCTCAACTCATGCTGTATCACATTCTATTTGTGTAGAGTGCCATAGCCATTACTGGAGCACCACAAATGAAAAAATAGGACTTGAACCCTCAATACACCATGAATTTTGCAGATAACCTAAAAATTTTGGATTAAATTTCCTGCAGAAAATAAGGTACTTTACATCCCATCTATTCTGTAGCCAGTACTATGACTGCAGCTCTTGAAGCATTATCTGATCTGGCTGTGGAGATGCAGTGAAGCATCAATGCGGCTCACCGTAGGACTGCTAGTTTACATATTTACCCAGTGTCACCAAAAAAAGCTTGTGTAGGGCAGCTCAGTTTGGGCAGGGAGAGGGAAAAAGAGGAAAGCAAGAGGAGCAGTTGGCAGGGAGCTGAGATTGGGGCCGGGTTGGGTCCTCTGGCTCATAGTCTTGTGAAGTGGCTGGAAGAGGTAAATCGCACGGCTATGTGTTGGGATGAGGAGAAAAGGGAAAGTCCCATGTCCTGCTTCTAAAATCCACACAAAAAGAGAGATCCCAAAGGCAGTTTGGGGGACCCTAGGAAAAATGCTGTTGTCACTGCATGGATTGGGAAGTTTATTTGTAGAAATGCTATTGCTCCTCCTTGTTGGGTGTGTTTAAAGCAGTCTTGAGGGTGGCTATTGAAACTGTAGCAACTTTAGTGTCTGTGAAAAGATATCAGTTTATAGAAACTGTGCCAAAGGTAGTAAAAAAATTTGATGTCACAGCACTTCCCATTGAAAAATTTATACTTCATCCTACTGCCACACTATTTCAGGGTATTCAGGTCTGGGGATCTTTTGCTTTTAAACAGAAAAATCTTAGGCTCTCCATGGGTGTTTTTTTCCCTCCTCATCCTCTTTTCTTTAGGTACTTGAAAAGCCCAGATCCTGAGAAAACTTTTCTGCTAGTTCCTATTGTTTTCTACTTCAAGTGAAAAAAGTACATAATGTTAAATCTGAACACCAAGACTCTCTGAATGTGTAAACTTCAGAACTCTAAACCTTTCAGCCTGTGCCAATGTAAACCACCTAAAGAGCAGAGAATTAAGTACACTTTATCCTCTCTGACCACGATTGAATATGTTCCAGTCCTAAAATCTGCTGCAGGGAGTCGCTCAAATCCCCCAAAGCAAAGTAGGGCTTTTTCAAATAAGCATGAGTAAAAGAGAGACATCCTCATCCAGATCTCAGCCCCAGCCCTTTTGCTCTCTTCTTTGAAAATTATCACCCTGCTGTTTCAAACCACCTCCCTCTCAAGGACAAGGGGCAGAAAAAAATAAAACCTACCTTTCCTATGCAAAATGCTCCGTACTACCTAAATTCATGGGAAAATTGCACAGAAAATTCAATAAGCACATTTGCAGTGCAAATTCACATCTGTCTGTGTCACACACCCTTTCCAACCTTGTTCCATTAATGTCTAATGGCTCTGTTTTTTTAGAAAAACAGCTATCTTGGTCCAGCTTCTCGAAGCTGATAGGGCTAAGGTGTACATTTTGAGAACCCAGTTACGGGCTTTCTGTCCAGCAGCAACAGCTTCTCCCTGTCCTGCTTCCCCGGCTGCCCGTGGCACCTGGGCCAGGACCCTCTCCTCTCAAGAGTAATGACCGTGGGGACCATGGCACTGGGCTGCCTTCCTCCTGCCCAAGCACACACCATCCCCACTCCCCTCTGCTGTACTGGATCCAGTGCCTGAGTCAGAGGCTCTGCTTGTGTGCTGGCGCTGGATATCTGGGAGCGCACGAGTGCTGCTATCACAGCCAAAGCCTGATGCACACGTTGGCCACGAGGAACAGGCATCCAACTGCCACTGCTTGGGTATCCAAAAGGGTTTAAGCACTGTTAGTCATGTGAAGCTGAACAGAAAGGCATTAAAAGGCTGTCATTCCTTAGATTTCCTCTTCTCTCCTTATCACTCGGAAATATTTTATGGGAAAGAACACAACGCAGTTGCAGCTGTGCTTCAGTTAGTCCACTGTCTTGTTCCAAGCTATTTTAAAACTTACATTACCCCGAGAAGTAATGGGAAGTCTTAAACTATACTTCACTGTGTACTGTGTGAAGCACGCAGTAAATTTCTAGACAGCTAAAGAGCGAGGAGTGAAATGTGAGAGAATAGTTTTCCTGATACATTTTCTCTCTCTTCATGGAAATGTTGCTGTGAACGACAGTAATACTGTTACTGAATTCTGACCCACATGGCTATAAAGATGCATTACTTGCATCAGTCCAGGAGACAGTTCTCTCAATCTTGCTTCCTGTGCAAATGCAGTTATCTTGCTCTGGCACTTTGCAAAATCCTCTAAATTACTATTAAATTAAATACTTTTAATTTATGAAGGATTTCAGCTGAACTCATATTTCTGTGCCATTAATTATCAAGTATCTTACTGACTCTGGAAAAAACATTAATAAATCAGTCTAAATTAACTTCCACCTTCCCCCCTGAACTGGAAATGGGTGTCATCAGTCACACTCTAACCTGAGAAAGTTCTATTTTCCTTGGATTCATCATTCATCTAATTCCACATCATGTACTGAGTGGGTTCAGGGCAACATTTTCAAACACGGGGTTTTGAGGTAGTGATGACAATACATTTAGCCATCTTAATATGTGGATAGATTTTCAGAGGTCTTCCCTGATCTGAAACAATACAATACCCCTTTTGCAATGTTAAGGCTGATTTGTTTCTTTCTTTGTTTGTTTTGTAAAACAGTAATTACACTGGTTATCTTTCAGATAAAATATGATTTTTGGGGTATCCTTAGACACAGCGGAGCTCTGGGAAAGTACTTGTGACAATAGAGGTAGTGATAAATCTGGAACTGAAGGACGTGTGGATGCTTGGGAGGGTAGTTAGTCCAATGGGTAAATACAGATTTAAGTGCTGATCTCTTGACATCCACAATTGAAAATACGGACCTTGATATGCAGTGCTGGTCTTTAGTATGCCTTCACATGGCAAAAAGGTCTGCAGGGGTTCAGTATAGGTAAGTCACAGCCCAAAACAGTCCAAGGAGGACCGTAGTAGTAGAGCAGGCAGGTGAGATATTTCGGAAGCTGACAGCACTACCAGGGGCACCCTTATTATCCCCTCAAAACAGTGTTAAAGAGTGAAAAAACAAATGTGTTATTTCACAGACTAGTCAACAAAAGTAGATGTTCCCATTTCATCAGTGTTTCATCCTTCATTTGCCAAGCCCAACACAAATCTTGGCAAAGGAAAGTATTTCATGAAGTTTACTGGACTGACTTAATGTATTAATCTTCACAGTCACACAGATTATTAGAAACTCAATGATATGTGGAATGTTTTATGATGTGCTTTCATGCTGATAAATAGCTAATCACCATATATTTGTGACAACAGAGCATTACAGAGAGCAGTGATATGTGTTCTGAAAAACAACATTGGTCCTTTTACGCCCTCTGCATAATGCCCTATCATCTACAGCGCTTAACTTTGCAGTCTTGCTTTCAAAACCACACAAAAAACATCATTTTGAGAATCCTAACATTTGTCAAAGCCTCCTTTCTCGTCTTTTGTGCCGTTGTTTTTTTCAGTAAAAGTGCATTACATGCCATTTGACAGCTGGTAATTGTATGTGTATTGAATTAAAGCATTGATTTTAATTTTCAAAGTCAACCTCACTCTCTTTTAGCTGAATGAATTACTTTGTTCTTGAGAGAAAACATTGGTACTGGACTTCAGATACAGGATCAGAGCTTAGGCAGCCTGTCCTCAGGAGTATTTTCTGCTGCTCTTTTGCTGAAATATCGAAAGGTTCTAACTTGCCCATTACACCCCCCCCCAAAAAAAAAGATAATAAATCTCTGAACAGCTAGCACAGCTCCTAAATTCATTGCTAGCTTTCAACTATTTTGTGTTGGCTGCTAGGATGATTTTCGATTGTACAGATAAGCAATAACAGACTAGGCAAAGCTGGGTAAGAAACCTTGAAAGAAAATCCAGGTGCTGCTAGGAATTGCATTGACTATCATAGATTGCAATGTATCTTTGGGTCAGTGGTGAAGTACATTAAGAAGGCTCCCTGGGAAAAAGACGTTCTCTGACCCTTTCCCCTGTATTATCCCTTTCACAGATGCAGACACTTTTCCTTCTCTAGTCTACTCCCGAAGAACTAAACTGCAGACTGAAGCAGCCACTGTCATGTGGAAACCATAGGAAGGGAAAAAACCAACACTACAGAGCAGAAAGAAGGATCGCAGGTTGTCATCCCAAAAAGATGTTCAAAGACTGAAGCTTTGCACCATGTGTCAGAAACAGGCTGCTGGTTCTTGTCTCTCTCAAAACCTAAACACCACAAACCAAGTCTTTGACCTGGTTGCTCTTAACATGCATTCAAAGATATCTGCTGTTTCCTTATTCTTAAACTATTAAACCAATTACCTTGGGCTGTCTGGATTTTGCCCCTCTCTGTAGTGCATGAACCTGCCCTCCTGACAGCTCGCATTCCCAGTGAGAACAGCCTCTTTCCGCAGCCATCCCCATCCAGGTGTGCTACGGGGGAAATTCCACTTGCCTACTGGCATCCTCCAGCACATCAGCTGGGACGGAGAAATGAGGCCAGCCTCTGTTCTTACTCACATCCATGAGAAACAACAGTAAGACCTTTGAAATGTGTGGAGTTAAAGCTCTGTGAAGCTGACCTGGAATTGTGATCTAGCACTACACACAGAGTCACTGAAATGGAGACAGGATGACCAAACACAGCAGCTGCTTCTTTTATGAAGAGGTTTCCCACTAACTGGAGTCGTGGTTTGGGTGAGGATTTGCCCGTTCAGCACAGCTCCAGTCATGCTGCATGCTCTACATGTGACAGAGACGAAATTTGGCTGAAGATTTTTTTTGTCATACTGACTGTCATATTTGTTGCATAGTAGGCTGAACAAAGAAGACCTCTGCTGTTTAAGAATTTATTTCAATATTGTGCCTTGATTCCTCCACACCTTAAGATTCTGCAGACACGCTATAGCTTTCCCTTGTTTCTTTATCTAGTATTTCAGTGCTTCCAAACAGGCATTATAATGAAATGCAGCATTAGGACTTCATTAATTCAAATTTACCACTAAAAAGCCCCCCAAGACACTCAGAAAGATGTGGCTTATGTCCCATCTCATGCATTTTTGCAGTTCTGCCAGTTTATGTGACAGAAAACGCTAGTCCGTTCTGGTTAGTGTGTGTCTTTTTTGCCCTAAGACCTGTGGGGTTTTTTGCAGCTGTGCATTAAAGTGGATTTTCTCTGAGGCATAGCAAAAATATCACAGTAAAGACATACATCATCTTTTCGACGCCGTGTTACGTGATGACATTTTTCATGGTACACTTAGTCTGCTTTTGTCCAAAGCAATTGAAAGTGTGAATGTGCACTGACCTGCTCCAAAGCAATCCTATTAGCCACCAAAAACATAGAGGATCACATACATCAACTTGAGTCTGTGCAGCACAGCATTTATTATTTCTGCAATAAACTGTAGAAGAAAGTAAAGTGTTATTTCATTCATGTCTGCCTGCCCTATTGGCACGGTATTACTTAACAGAAGTAAAAATAGGGATATATATGCAAAGGGCTTTTCTTCATCTGGCCCTGATGTCTGCATTACCACCCACTTTCTGGTTTTTCATCTTATTTGACTCAAACTCTCTACAGCCTTTACAAGTGGAGTATGCTGACTTCTTCCTGCTGCTTCTAGGCTTAGACTAGCTCCTGTTCCACTGCTTCCACTTCAATGTGGTAAAGGGAGATACTGCTTCAGGAGCTTGATGCATGTTTGCAGATATTTGGCTATCTGCTTTTCTACAAAGAAAGGGACCAACAGATGCCGTATCTTCATTGTATACCAGAATTTGGGAACCTGCCACTAATTAGAGCCATGGCTGTAATAAAGGATTTTCTGAGAAGTGGGTGCTCCTTGTAACGGAAAGGTGAACCTTACAGCAAAGCTTAGGATTGTTATTACACTAGAAATAATAGGGTGACAGCAGATCTTCATACAGCACAGAAAGAATCATGATAATTACTGGTCTCCATCCAAGGACAATCATGAGGAATTTGGGGAATTAGCACCCTCTTCAAGGAAAAAGTCACTGGCAGCCCCAGGATGATGTGGATTTTACATATGGTTCTTTTGTTTAGAGATTACACAAGCTCTCCAGCCTTGCCTTTGCAAAAATATTAAAAGATTTTAAATGGGCTTTATTCTACAGAGACAGAGTCCCAAATGCTGTTACACAAATAAAGTGATGAATGGGATGCCTATATATCATTTATTTCCTCTTGGAATTGGTGACCTTCCATCAGTCAGTAGTCTCCTTCACAGTCCCTCACTGGTGAATTATAAGTTAATCAAGAGTACAATGGAAACAATGCATCCATGGCCTGCTCGCTGCATTCATTTTTCTCCTCAGGGTGGATTACAGATGTTAAAGTTGTAATGAGCTTTCTTTTAGTCCAGTTTTGACCTCAATTCTGACTTTGCCAGCAAAAAATTTCTCATGTGAGTTCATGCAAGATGTATTTGGAAAATACACTGGGATCTGGAAATGGGGGTTGTGAAGCTGGACTAGTCTAAAAAAAGAGTATCTCCTTAACTGCTTTATTTTAGGGTAGCAGGTTACATGGAAAATAATTTAAACAGAGAATGCTATTTCACATTTATCAGTGCAGAGGAATGAGTATTTTAGCATATTACTCCATTCTACAGAGCCTGAGCTGAGTCTGGGGAACTTCCCCTTAAAGGGGATGCAATACCTCCACTGGAAGTATTTATTTTCAAAACATAGAGATGTACAATAGCAGTGAATGGAATACCAGGAAAAAATTATTCTCTTAAGGTTGATAATACTAGTGGTAACAATGAAGGAATTATTCTCATTATAAAGAAGAGTTGATCTGAAAGGTAAAGAGAGGTGGTAATTAATTTCCTTTAATAGTCACACTGGGATCTCCTGTAGTGTGCAGTCTGATGTTAATAACATATTTTCCCCCCTATAATTAATGTTCATGTTCTGTTCCTGGGGGACTCTTCTCCACTACTCTCAGCATTGTCATTACTTAAGCATGCACAAGCAACTTTAGCACTTTGGTGGCTGCAGTAGCTAATCCAAGCACTGCATCCCTTGCCTGTATCTTCTCTCCTCTCATGCGGGTGGCAAATGCCATCACTAGAACATGCAACCTCAGGAGAGCTGGGAAACTGTGAGGCATTTTGTCCCACTGTGGAGGAACGAGCAGTTTTAAAGAAAACAGTAAGACAACAGAGAGGGAAAGAGTGAGATCTCTTTGCCTGCCCTGCTTTCTGAGGCTTGCGATTCATGGGTGTAGATGTTGCACCTACTTGCCAGCACAAGGCTGTGGCACAGCAGGGTGAGCAAGGAAGGCCTTGGATTTCAGAGCAGCCTGTGGCTCTCATGCCAGCCACCGAGGGCATGGGAAGAGAATGAAGGCAGGGCAGAAGCAGCAAAGACTGGGTTTCTTCTGGATGCCAGTCTCTAGTGTGAATCAAAGCTGTGCTGTGCACCAGAGACAAAGCAACATTTGAATTACTCTAAGATCCTGTGATTAAGCCAAGTTCAATGCTCCTTAGCTACAAATGCAGATATGACTCTTCTCAGAAAACAGCAAATCTGAGAGATATTCGTGCTTAACAGAAAGAGTAGGAGAGTAAAAAGCTCAAGAAGGAATAGGAGACTAAGCTTTAACATTCTACCACTTCCTTCCACCTCCCCCAGATTTTATACTTATTTAACTTAGGCTTCCTGCAGGACAAAGGTGTCACAGAAACAATTATTTTTCCTTAACAATTATATTTCATTGTGTGCTAAATATGTTTACATTACCAATGTTGATGTGCATTGATCACACATTAAAAGATTAGAGAGAAAGACTCTCAACAGACAAGCCAGAAATGAGGGAACACAACAAAAAGCTCAAACACAGACACATTTTGTTTCTGGAGGGTAGCAGAGATACACACCTAGGAGAACACAGTATTACATTAAGCTAACTCAAGTCACACAAATGCAAATATCTTCTGTTTGGTTTTGGATTGTTGTTTTTAAAAATATGTTGTCTTGAGCAACTGGGCAAAAAGTTTCCACACCAAAATATTTCCGGAAGTGCTTTATTTCCCTCTTCTCTATCCACCATGGCTGCCACCACTGCCCAGTACAAGCCAGCACTCCCACACCAGCATGTCCAGCCTTACTGGCACCAGCCAGCTCTTCTCATCCACACAAGCAGGTTGGCCTTTGCTCCAATATACAAACTTTCCCTCTGGCATTTACTCATTTCCTAAAATGAGGACAGTTACATCACACGACACACACCTATGACAGCACTTTTTTTTAGGGCTGCGGTCTGCCTCTTTGTTTAAATGTGTACTCTTTGAATTGCAAAAGCTTTTCCTGGAGCAGCAGAGAAAGCTAAAGAAACTCTGAGACTCACCTTCTTCATCTCCTCTCTCTGACCTTTCCTACCCTCATTCTTTTGGTTCTCAGCACAAGAGTTAACAAGTGAAAGACAGAAGCAACACCATGTTCACAAACTTTCCTCCCTAATTTCACACTTACTTTACACCTGCATCCTGAGTCAAGGATATCTCACTGAGTTCTGCTAAAAGTGTAGTCTACCCAGAGATTTAAATATTCTGGAAATGACTGTAAATATAAAATGTAACAGATTTTGCCTTTTTTTCCCTTTAGGGGAAAACGGAAATATCAGCAGTTTCACTTTAGAACTAATTTTTATTTACTTCTTTAAGAACAAAAAAATCTATTATGCCAAATTTTGTTAGCACATATAGACTACTGCCAGATGTAGATCTGAGAAAAAGGAAAAAATCCCAGCTTGTGAATGCCACCAAAAATTCCCAGTACTAAAGAGAGCGATGTAATGCACACAGTGTACTAACTGACATTTCTTGCCAGCTGAGGGATCTGTAAAGCAGTAAAAGGACTAAGTAAATAAAAAGAAAGATGGAAATCAAGGGCACCACTATCACTGAGCCATTAACAAGAAGGTTCCATAAGATTCAGAGATGGGAAGTAAGCAGACTTAAGGCTATAATGCACAAATCCATACAGCACAAACCCATATTCCTAGAAGAAATGTTTGGAAAATAAACATCCATATGCATAACACAGCTAACACAGTATAGTGACTTTATCATAGCTTAACTGGAAATATTTCATTGTATGGAAAGTACTTAGAAGGGTGACACTGCAGCACATAAACACTGCATTTCCCTTCTTATTCTGACATAAGTTTTTTCTCAAATTCATTCAATTAAAGCTTTTTCCAAGTTTTCCAACCTTGCATTTCCTCCTTTGCATTGGGGGGGAGGGGGGGAGTATGGGGGGGAAGGAAGAGAAGAAGAGAATGGAAAGTAGAAATTCATTTTTTTATTGAAGATTTCAGTAATTGCTTCTAGATCCTCACATATCTAGGCCTTGCACATTTAAACAAAAGTGAGTGCAAATTATTATTTATGAAATATAAATTAAGCAGAAGACTGCCAAACAGGTGATACAGCATTCTCTGTCTGAAAAATGGCATATTTTCATGGGAAAAAAAACAACATCAGAGACACTTTGTGTATCTTTCAAAGAAATCTTTGGGACACTGTTTTTATGGAAAACTGGAATACACCTTCTCTTTAATGAAATAATTCAGATTTTCTGACCTTTTCAGTAAAAAGTAAAACCATTCGGGAATATACTTAAATATTCCAGAATTTCTTATTAGAAGTGTCTCGTTTGCACATAACTCATACGCTACTTGCAGGCAGTGTCCACTGCTGTAGGTGTTTACCAGAGTAAAAACTCTGAAATGACCTGTTGCATCTTCCCCCACACTGGGTAATCGTCACCTTGAGACTCAGATCCAGGAGGTGACATGGGTACAACATGAACTGCCCACGCAGGTTTCCCATTCTGTCAGACCAGCAAGGGATGGTAGTTCATGCCTTTCAAGCAGAAAACTTTCGTGGGCCTTCTCCCCCAAACTGGCAGGAGACACCGCGTAAGAGAGGCAAGTAAAGCCATATAGTGGTGGTGTTTCACATCTGACCTCCCTGGCGTGACTGGAGACCTGTGGGTGCTTGATCCCAGGCTTCAGGCAAGAATATGGTCCTGCTGAGTGAAAGCAACACTGCTGGTCTGAATACTGCTCTTAAACAAACCGAGGAAAATAATATGTTTACATTACCACTTACACTGAGAATGCAACCTTCTCTAGAAGAAAGGATATCACAGTGCTATTTAAAATACATCGTGGCAGCTCGGTGTGCAGCTGCATAGTGATGCTGTTCTCCCATCCACAGGGAAACTCATCCAGAGATGCACACACTGCTCTTATCAAAGGTTTGTTACTAATTAGGGAGTACCTGAAGCCCTTTTTAACACCTGCATTGCATGGATTTAATATACTAATGTGTAAACCTGACTCAAATATCTAATCCTAAAAATGTTTTACTTTCTTTTCAGTACTCCTAAGTAGTTAGTCCTGCCAATTTTACTCCATCAGGCTGAAAGGCATTAAATGGAATATCTAAGAGGAATTAATTTAAGTACTTATCAAAGACCAGTAATATCAATTTCCACTGGTAAGTAAAATGAATATATGTGAACTGGAATCAGATACATTGATTCTGCTCTATTGTGAAAACATAGCTTGGAGATAAATAGTACTATGATTATTTGCCCAGGAAAATGTGCATCATCCTAATGGAACTGCTCTCATGACCTTGACTAAACTAACTGCTCTCCAGCTTTCTCAAAAGCAGTGCCAAAATACGAACAATAGCATGACATGTCTGGTTTTTTGAGGTGTCCCTTTTACAGTGAGGCTCTGAGAAAAGCAGTCGTTATCCACAAGCATTTCTTGAGTCCTTTGCACAGTTACTGCTGTACTTCTGCATAAAGAAAACTCGAAGATAACACAGGACACTGTTCAGGGCCTGTGCTTGGGCTACAGGTAAAATGCACCTTGCCCTGGCATTTTCAAAGGACAAGTTTGATACCATAAACGAAGTTCATTTCTGCTGCTGAGTGCTTCCCAAAGCATCGTTCTGCCTCAGGGGTCCATGGCTCAAAGACAGCACAGGCTGTTCCACATGGCCACTAATACAAGTTTAGGAATGGCATCAGCTGGTGTCTGGCTTTGGAAAAGCTGGAGCTGAGTATTTCTGGCTACTGCAACTGCAAGGCTGTGATTCAATCTAGGTTGGTATTCATGAATTCTGGAGACTTGCGTTTGCTCAAGTCTCTTAATACTCTGGCTGGAGCTAAGACTGGGGCTAAGGACTGATGGGGATGCAAAGCAGGTGCTGTTGCTGGGAAGACCAAAGCTTATAAAGCTCAGAAGAGCGCAAGCACAGTAAAGCACAATCAGCTGTAGGGCTGGGTGGGAATAATGTGCTTTTAGGTTATGTTAGTCTGGGGTGTAATGGCTTGATGTAGAACTAGAATTTGGACCCAAAGAACTGAGTTAATGACTGGAACTCAAAGGGCTTAACTGATGATCCAGCTAAAGACAACAGCAAAACCTTGCCACAGGCCTCCCTATGGAAATGCAAGGCTACACGTTAGCCTGAGCCAACACGTCGGCTTCCTCATTGCTCACCCTTGTGCAGCATAAACTTCCAAATTCAATTTTTAGCCATGAGAAGCCTTTATGCTGATACATCGAATTTTTCCAGGGCTATTATTAGCTTACTGAAATGAAACTGCTGTTGATAAGAAAAAGCTTACATAAAAAACCAGGACAAAGTGACCCGAACACAAGTATGGCTTCATGGTCTTGCCAAATACCCACATTGTGCCAAGCCTTATCATGCACTGGCTGTGTCTGTGTAGAAGCTAAAGAGGACTGGCAGGCAGGTAGCTTGGGATTAATACCATTTATGGCAGCAGGCCCTAAGAAACCCCCTTGAGAAACCTAAAAGAGGACCATTTCTTGAGACCCTGTCTGCTGCTGAAAAGAACAGTGTCTGGTCAGTGACTTGTTCCTTCTGAGTAAATGAGAAGGTGGCATCATCAATCACTGATTTGAGGAGTAAAGAAGCTTACAGCTTTCTATGCTTTGTTATATTTGCATGTGATGTGTGCATCAGCAAAGATTTTTAGGGTTCTTGCCTGTATTCTGGCATTGTCTCCATTTCACTTAAAAAAAACTCCCTCTGGCTGGAACATCACGAATGCTGGGGCAAACCCCTTCTTTCTCTTGTGTCCAGCACAAGTGTCCATGTTGTGGTGGGAATGAGGATGAGCAATGTTAGAAAGCCTCAAGAGACCCACTGAGCTCGACTGAGCACAGAATGCCAGCAGAGCAAACGGCTGGTGCATAACCCTGGAGTAGCTACAGGCTGCTAAAGTACACCAAGGATGAGGGTTAGTCTTAGAGCTAGGTTTAAAGGATGGAGTAGTGGAAGCACTGGCTTCAGGAGTGTTAATAGCACTGACCCTTCAAGCTCACTGAACTGGTGTTGGGGCTGGGAAGTTATTTGTACTGTGAGGAAGGCCACGTGAACTTCTTTTGGTGTGCAAGTTAGGTTTAGAGATGAGACTGATAGAAGTCTCACATCTGACTGGATCTGCAGGGCTGGGAGAAGAATGAGCCAATGACTGAGGATTAATTTTAGCTCTAAATCTGGGGTGCTTCAGTTTCTGCAGTCCCTCCAAACCCCAAATGAAAATTAATCTTCTCTAAGCTCCCTGGGGAAACCTGCTGCCATCCTACCACCCCGGGCCTTAGACAATCCAAAAATTGATTAAACTCTTCAGATCCCATTTCCCTTAACCCCAGCCACAATGAAGACAGTAAAACTCAGCAAAGCATCTGCCTCTCAGCAGATGTCCCAAACCCTCACTGCAGCCCAACAATTCCTGCTGATTGTCCCAGCAGATTGAGCAGCTCACTTCTGCCTGATTTTAGCTGTAATCACCATCGTATGCCTTATTATATCTTTAATTATCATCTGAGATCTCTAACAGTTCAAAAAGTAAATTTAAGCTGTTTGACTCCTGCCTTGTCTGCCTCTTCTTCTACAGATAAAGGATCCAGCATCAAACTGAACTGCCCATCCCCAAAGCCCCACTTCATGTGTACCCCTATGCTTACTTACCTGTCCTACATCAACCCTCATGGAGCCAAAATTCAGCTTAGAGCTTTTGGTCCTATCAATGCTCACTTCACACCGGCCTTCTGGTGAGTCTTATGCAACCCATGAACATTTCTCCCTGTTCAGTATTTCCACAGCTAAAACTTAACAGTACCTCTTTTACAAACACTGCATAAAAGTTGTCCAGTGTCTCCTCCTTTCCTCCACAGCTGAGCTTCAAATTCAGGTTTTTCTCTCATCACCCAGTATTGAAGTGATCCCAGTGAAATCTTGTAGCAATAAATTGAATTCTCCTGCCCTTGTGATTGCTAGCAATAACCCAAATGTTAATATCAATTTTAATTTTCTCCACCCCAAAGCCAAGCAGAATAAGCTGGTCTATATGGAGTAAAGGCCTGAGAGTAGCTTTGAGCATGGTATTCCTTATTGACTTGGACCCATTTGGGTCCAGGGGGTTATGTTCGCTGGTGGGTGCTATAAGATAAGCACGATGAGGGTATTTCAGTCTCTGCTGGGTGGGGGCCATTTAGAATACCCATCAGGTGTCTCATGTCAGGATTAGGAAGAGTAGAGACTGAGGAGCTATGTTTACTACTATGTCCTGAAAATTCCTCTGCTCCAGGATGATACACTGTAGTCTGGTTATGGCTGTGCTTATTAGAATATTAAAGAGCTTTCCATCATTTTTACACAGAACCTTTCTCTTACTTCTCTACAAAAATATCAAGCAAATGTTTTTTGACAGTTTTTGACTCATCGAGGAATTCCTTTGAAAAAGGCCTGGCTCATATCCTTTATGGTGAGGTGGCTGCCTGACTGCACTGCTATAAAGCAGTACTGCTCTGCTTCAGGAGGCTCCTATGAAGGGAGCTTCACTGTCTTTCCTATGCTTGTGTTCCCCCACTCCTCCCCAGCCTCCCTAATGATAAATTAGGCATTCCAACCAAAGTCTGAGGGCCTGAATAGCCATCTTTGTAACTTTCTTGAACCTTGTCTCCACATTAACAAGTTTTCCATAAGTGGGCCTAGTACTTTCAGAAGTGGAGGCATTGGAATGCAAAAAGGAAATCCTCCTACCTTAAGGTCATGCAGGAATTCCCTGTCCACAGCGTTGGACATGGAGAGCATCCTGTCCACAGGTCAGTGAAACATTCTCTGTTTTAATTGTTGCATTGCACACTTGACTGAAACTTTTGGTTCTGAACAAGCTGTATTTTTCTGGCACGTTCCTAGGAAAGCAGATTCTCAGTTTGCTGCCAGGTAGAAATGAATAGTTGAGTTTTTTAAGAGCACCGAGTGGCCTATTAGCAAGTGTAAACGCATCCAAAAAAATGAAAGAAGACTATATTTCTGCTTCTGATTCACTGTTCTGTGCCAAATAACACTTTCTCAGTCACCTTTTCTTCCTCAAAGAGAACAGGTTGTGACAGATTGAAGTCTTCTCCCCTGCTATGTCAGGAGCCTTTATGTGACAATTACAACATCATTTTTGTTTTATGATCAGCTGAAGTCAGTTCAAAACAGCACGTCACCTCACACATGAAATAGCATTACTTTATGTGATGGGTACTGGAATTTGGCAGGAGCATTTCCTCGTTTGCAGTCTGCTTTTTTCTGTCTCAACTCAATGCAGAGCAACTTCAGTTTTGAAGTCAGTCAGGCTTATCTGGAGGAGTGACTCATCTAGGGCAAGCGGAGTAGCCAGCTCCTGCTTGCTCTGAAATGTTAAGGAGTGGAGGAGGAGAAGAATTACAAATTCATGATGGGGAAGACCTCAGACCTTCCAGATAAAACCTGTGATATTTATCGGTGGCTCTGTGAGCAGCAAGCTCAGTGCTCAGCAGGCAATTTCTTTATCCCCTTGCTTTTCATGGTGTTTGCCTTTCTCTCTTGTTGCACCCAGCTCACGTGCCACAGGCAAGGCTGGCCTCAGAAAGTTCAAAGAGGAGCCAGCTGGCTGCATACGAGTGCTCAGATCAGTGGATCCTACTGATGTAATCAACAGCACCACGACGTCTAGCTTTTATATTTTGTACGTCTCCAGAATAGCAATTAGCCAAGAGCAGGTCTAGATGCTGCAGTGTTCAGAGTGATTCTGGCTTTCTCTGGCAATAGCTTTTTCACATCATCTATCAGACCCATGAAAGTCATACAGCATTTCCCATCAGTAACCCCTCTCACTTGTGATTTCTCTTTTTGTGGCCAGAGGAGACAAAGTGTACAGTCATGGCACAAAAATCTCTCCAGAACAACCACTACTGTAATACCTCATCCGCCAAAACTGCTATCACCATGAATTCAAGATAATTAGTCCTAAGACCATCCACCTTTCCCAATTTCTGACCAGTTCCTACTTCCCTTCTTTCCTGATTGCCAACTTTTTCTTTTTAAAATGTTTATTTTTTAAAACCAAAACCAACTCACTTCAGATGTGAGACACTTAATCCTCCACTGCATTCAGATTCAAAAGGAAGTGTTTATAGAAAACAAAAGAAGTTTTTGAGTGGTGAAACTGTCAGAAAGCTCTTGAGTAGGTTCTCTGGTGTCTGCAGGGACAGGTACCTATTGTCATAGGAGTTGAAGAAATTCAGCAATTTCAATATCTTTCAAACTTGACAAATTGGCCAGCAGGTCCAAAAGACAAACAAACATGTCTGCACACGGACGCACACACAAATGGACATGCAGACAACAAGATCAAATGATCCTTATTTCCCCCCAAAAATCGTTGTTATATCAATACTCAAACCATGCAGGTTGTAAGGACTGAATCCTGTGAAGAGTAACAAAGCAGTAAGGGAGACGTAGAAAAATGTACAAGGACAACCATCTCTGAACAGCAGGTTGAGGGAGGTGATTCTCTCCCATTACCCTCTGGTGACGCCTCACCAAGGGGGAGTACTCCATCCAGGCCTGGGTCCCCCAACATAAGAAGGATGTGGACCTGTTGGAGTGAGTCCAGATGATTAGAGGGCTGGATCATTCCAAACCTCTCCTGTGAAGACAGGCTGACTGAGTTGGGATTGTTCAGCTTGGAAAAAAGAAGGCTTCAGGGAGACCTTATAGCAGCTTTCCAGTACCTGAAGGGGGCTGACAAGAGAGCTGCATGGGACTTTTCAGACAGGCATGGAGTGATGGGATGAGCAGAAATGGCTTTAAACTGAAAGAGGGTAGGTTTGGACTAGATGTTCAAAAGAAATTCTTAGCTGTGAGGGTGATGAGACACTGGAACAGGTTGCCCAGAGAAGTTGTGGATGCCCCATTCCTTGGCAATGTTCAAGGCCAGGAGAATGGGGCACTGAGCAACCTGGTCTAGAGGAAGGTGTCCCTGCTCATGGCACGCGGTTGGAACAAGGCAATCCTGAAGGCCCCTTCCAACTGAAGCTATTCTATGATTCTATGACCTGACGGAAAAGAAAGAAATCTTTGTCTTTTTAAAAAAATCCCAAACTTTAATTTCTTTATACAATAACCCTTTATTTTATTATGCTATCAGACATGTGGCCTGGCATTGTTCTCTGCCTGTATAGCCCTATCAGACATAGCGAGAAAGATAACGTATTAAACACTGAGGAGGAGAAGTGCAAAAGCATAAGGTGGAGATTCAGGGGTTAGGAGTCTCTGAAATCATTTTGAGTTCATTCTTAAAATATTATCAGACTGTCAGATGGAGCATGTCCCTTTGACTTCAGTATTTCTTGTGTTTCAAAAACCTAAAAGAGCATTAGCATTCTACTGCTGTATATTTACAGTATACAGTACAAATGAGAACAGTGAGTGCCTCTCAGATGCAATGGTCTTTCCTTTAGATGCTTGATGTTCTATATTGCTAAGTGCTGCCTGAAGACTGATGAAAACTATATAGGTTGATTTACTGTCTATTTGGAGGTAAAAAAAGTGCATGTAATACTTTAATTTCCTTGTCCTATTTTAATTCTTTTTTCATATCCAGGCTGGGGTCCAGGAAAAATGCAAGTTTTGCAGATATGTTTATTGATCTTTGCATTGTGATTTAGTAATGTGCATTATCTGGCTCTTACTTGTACATCTTAAAAACCCAGTAGAGGAAGATGTTGAGCCCATATTCTAAAATAAGTATATGTTTAAAACATACTATTAAATTGTACTTTTTATATTTTCTAGATTTTTCCATTTCCTTTCCCAGAGTTTTAATTCCCCTGGGGCATACCATAAAGTCCTTACTCAGACAAAACTACTTTTCTATTTACATTGTTTAGGTTGAAAACTGCATAAGGCAGTTAATATCTGCAATACAAGTACTTTCTTATCATTTAGGTCAGCAAAGTTAAATTGTTTTTTGACATACTAACTATTGAATAAAATAATATTAAGGTCACCAGTCCTTTTCTGGCAAGGATTTTCTTAAAAATCCAGCAGCAGCTCCAGATTAGTAGTCACAGTATTTATACAGATTTTATGAATGATGACTCACATGCACTCAATTTTTTGTACTGCTTATTTTTTTAAAAAACCAATGAAAGCGGCGTCAGCCCTGCATGGAGGTTGCCACATTCTCATCAATTCTGTTCAGACAATCAAACTCTTTGGAAGTGAAATTTTAATTTATTATTTTCATTTTTGCACTTTTCCCTTCGAATTTCCCCTTGTGTTTGCTGTTCCCTCCATATTTATGCCTTTATCTCAGGGTTTTGGGCAATGGGCTGTGGGCCTACTCCAGTGTCCAGGAAGTAAGCTAGGAGAGTGCTCAGCATTTGATCATCACCATGCCATGTGACATTTCACATCTTTTACTGTAATTGTAATTTCAATGGTCTTGTCAATACTGATGAAATTTATAACATGCCAGGAGGGTGCTCTCAGATTAAGCTGTTTTCTCGTGTATTAAAGGGCTGTCACGGAACATTAACTGTGAGACACCAATGAAATGGACTGAGACTTTAACACAGGTTTAATGACCTGGAGCTGGAGCCCTTTCTCCTAGGAGAGCTATTTTATTACTCTACAAGTAGTTTCAGTTCGTTCATGGGACTACGTGTAAAATGCCCTCACTGTGATTAAGGAGGTCAGAATCTGTCCCTGTTGACAAGACTACTTTGGCACTTCAGATTTCCTTTGTGCCGCTTTTGCTTTAACTAGTGAGCACTTCATCAGGTGACTCATCCCCTTTCACTGGGACTAAAGCTTGCACAGCTTGATCTATTTGGATTTATGGGCATACCCCATTAGGCTACACCACTGGAGTGGGGGACACTGCTTCGGAATAACGAGGTATTCACTGTGAGCAAGTAATATTAGACTGGGGCTAGAAACACACTGTGAGCGTGTTGGCAAAGGAGACAATTCCTCTGAAGCGATCTGAGCTGGGTAATATTCTGTAGGACTAATAACCCAGAAGGAAAGATTTGTTGCATAAATACATAAGAGACTGTGGCTTTAAATTCCTGTCTTAATGATGGCCCTAAGCATGGCCCTCAGTAAGGCACTGAAACAGCAGAAGAAGGTAGGTTTCAAGATTCCCTTCTACCCTGCACTTCCTTGGGGACATGCATTTTGTCTGCCTGGTGAGCAAGCAGTTCAGGCTCTGCATCTTGAATGCTCAAAGCCATGAAGAGTGGGCCAGCCAAGTGGCTTATGGCCACCAAACAGATGTGGTTGATTGTCCTGCTTCTCCTGCACTGCTTATCTTTACTCCTGGTCCATGCTCCTTCTGTGAGCTAGCTAAATTCTGTAATTTTGCAAAAAACCACAGCCATTCTTTCCTTCTTTTATTTTCTGATAGAGAAAGCTCACAGGACTTCGGCAGAAGCCTCACTAGGTAGGATAGCAAAGGCAACTGGCAGAAGTGCACAGCTAAGAGCAGGGAACAGGGGCTGGAAATCTGGCATTTGTGAATGGGACTGGTCCACCACCACTGAAGCGCACTTGGTGGCAGAGTGGAACTTAAGTTGTAGTCTGTTGTGAAACCTCATCTTTTAGGCCTCATCAGTAGACCTCACTGTGAATCCTCTCAGTTGATCATAGCAACTTCCCTGCATGGCCCCACAGGGAGGCCCAGTTTGGGGTTGTTCAGGCTCAAGAAGAGGAGGCTCAGGCGGAACCTCATCACTCTCCACAACTGCCTGAAAGGAGGCTGTGGTGAGGTGGGGGCTGATCTCTTCTGCTGTGCCTTCAGTGAGAGGACCAGAGGAAATGGCCTTAAATGGAGACAGGGAAGATTCAGATTAGGCAAAATTATTACAAAACGAAATTTTCACTGTTTGTGTGGTCAGGCATTGGAGTTGGTTGCCCAGGGAGGTGGTGGAGTCACCACCCCTGGAGGTGTGTAAGAGGTGTGGGGGTCTGGTGCTGGCTGATGTGGGTTGGTGGTTTAGGGGTCACAGTGATAGTGCCAGGTGGGCAGCTAGAGTGGATGATCTTGTAGGTCTCTTCCAACCTTGGCGATTTGATGACTGTGATTCAATTGGGCCAATTTGTGTCAATTTTGCCACTAAAAATAGAAACTGAATTGTGGAAAAAGACTATCACCTTTTCCCAGGCAACAATGACAGAATTATTCTGAGTACTAACAATATCAGAATAACTATGCAAGATTACACTATTAGATTGAAATAGTTTAATTTTAAATTAAAAATCAGAATATCTTTCTGGAATGTTCCCATTTTTTAAAAAGAAAGGAAAACTCAGGGAGCTACAGGACAGTCAGTCTCACTATGCTAAGGCACATGGAAAATAAGGAGGTGACTGGTGACAGCCAACATGGTTTCACTAAAGGCAAATTGTGCTTGCTTTGCCTTCTACACGGGTGTTACAGCACTGGTGGATGAGGGAAGAGCAACTGACATCATCTCCCTGGGCTTGTGTAAGGCATTTTACACTGTCCTGCACAGTGTCTTTGTCCCTACACTGGATAGACATGGATTTGATGGATTAATCACTCAGTGGGTAAGGAAGTGGCTCAGTGGCTGCACTCAAAGAGTTATGGTCAATAGCTTGATGCCCAAGTGGACAAGTAGCATTCCTTGGGTTCAGTATTGGGACCAGTGCTGTTCAACCTCTTTGCTGGTGACATGGGCAGTGGCACTCGGTGCACCCTCAGTAAGCCTGCCAACAGTGCCAAGCTGTGTGGTGCATTTGACACATTGGAGGGAAGGGATGCCATCCACAGGGACCTGGACAGGTTTGAGAGGTCTGTGCGAACCTCAGGAAGTTCAACAAGGCCACGTGCAAGGTCCTGCACCAGGGCCGGGCAATCCCAAACACAAACACAGGCTGGGCAGAGAATGCATTAAGAGCAGCTCTGAGGAGAAGGACTTCTGCGCTTACTACCCTGAAAGCCAACGACAGCCTAGGCTGCACCAAAAGAAGTGCAACTAGCTGGTTAAAGGAGGTAATTATGTCCCTCTACTCTGCTCTGGAATATTGAGCTCAGCTCTGGAACCCCCAACATAACAAGGATATGGACCTGCTGAAGTGAGTCCAGAGAAAAAGAAAACCAAAAAATAAAATAATCAATCTTATTTCTTGTCAAGTCTTCCTTTCATCTCACACTATGAACCACAGAAATGCTGGAGATTTTCCCGCAGACTCTGATCACTGCATTACCATGACAACAAAGAATTTATTGTTGCCATTATAGATGGACTTCAGATGGTAACTGGATCCCTCAAAAGTCCATGGGTGAGCTTTTGGTCTCCAAATACCAAGATAAATTAAAGAATTACTCTCTCCTGAAGAGCTATCTAACAGGTAACTTACTTGCTTTCAATTCTTTCAGCCAAGTCCACTGCCTTCCATCAGCTGAAATCTACTGACTATTTTAATTATATGGAAAACCAGGTCAAACTTATTTACCACTTTGCTTTGCTTTTTGCTGACTGAAACCTGTAATCCAGCAAGTTAATGCATCAATCTGACAGGATGTGACATATGGACATCACAAAGGTTTTTATTCTTACTGTTTACATTATTCTACTTTTCAGAGTTTTCCAGCCTTGCACAGCAGAAGGGAAATGGGTAAAGCTTTGTTCTTAAAGAGCTCACAACTAAAGGACGCTATTTTGCATACATATGTGCTTGGAGTGTAAAAACATATGATAGAAACAAGACCCATTACTCTCCTGAAGACATTGATGCATGAGAGTAATCAAGTCACTTCAACAATAAAAATAACTTCAAACTTAAACACAAGTTTTAATACCATGTTGAATCAAAGGTATAGTACAAAACAGCACATGCAATTCCACCTCAGCAAGCAAGATTATGCAAGATTCTTAAAGTTTGTGTTTCCTTAGCTTAAGGAGTATCCAAACAGACAATGAAAGTCCTTTTACACAAGGTTGTGTAGATAGAGTAAATTATAAATATACATAAAAATTTCATTAATGCCTGTCAATCTGCTTCTAAAAGATGTAATTAGAAGATCAAAAAACTCTAATTAGAAAGTCTGTTTGATCTCAAGAGTTTGGTAACATACTGACAATCTTGAAATAATTTGTATCAGAAAGAAGAACTGTTAAAGCTTTATATAATTCTGAACTTGAACAACTGATATTTTCTAAGATACAAAAATGCTGCACAGTTCTTTAAAATTAAAATTATATCACTAAGGTAGCCATAAAAATTAGTTGTTATTAGTAAGAAAAAATCTTTATTAATCTGCTTAAACCAGATAAAATGTGTAATTTAAAATCTCAAGAAGATGATTTAACCATACCAAAACCAATGTTTTCTAGCAGCAGAAACACCTGAAAACAAACAAGAAAGTTTGCAGAAAATATGAATTTTATATAAGGCTAGCTTCACTGGAGTTCTCTCAGGTCTTGCCTTTTCTAGGGAGCGGTCTGAGGACAGCACCTGCCAGGAAGCCTTGCCTCGTTCTTCCAGTTTCAAGAATCTTTCTTGGTTATGCAGAGCATTTCCATGATTAAACAACTTGGGTTGAAATTCTGCAGTCTGGTGTCTGCCTGGGAATTTTAACTATTCCTATTTTCAGCCAGAAGAGTTAAGAAGTAGAGGTGACATTTTCATGAGAAAAGTTAGTCTTTGCTTTGCAGGTAGGTGTGTGTGCTCTTGGCAACAAGGATATCCTCATTTAAAAATCTGCCCGGATTTGCCAACATTTAATAGAACTGAAGCTTTTACCCTACTACGTGGAGAGTAATGTTGTTATTTCAGTATTGGTTTGGGCCAGGCTAAGCTAGTACTGCTGGCACAAAAGTGGTCACATCCTTCCCCTGCCCATCCCAGCTTATGCCAGTAGTTGTGAAGTGACTTAGTGAACTGATTGTGAACTGCCAGTGAATTAAGCTGACTTAAAGTGACCAGCAACAACAAAACAAAAAATTATTTGATTATAGAGTGATTACTAAACTGTTAGGTACCGCATAATAATGAATATACAGGAAGGGAGTAAATCAAAATTACACAGGCAGACTTAATTATACTATTTCCTAATTTTTGAGTGCTCAACGTGGTATCTGTAGCAGTCAGCATTAAAGGCAGTTTCTGTAAGTGTGTGACTTCACTAGGTCTTTCAAAAAATGGAAAATCTTGCTATTTGGCATTGTTGTGACATTTCCAAAATATCAACAGCCGTCCACTCACTTCAGCTAACAAGCTGTGTCAGCCAGAATGGTCACAGGGTCCTGCTGTAGGTAGGCACAATGGGCTGCAGTAAGAGGGGGATAAGATGCTCTCCTGCTGGGCTTTGAGGCAGCAGAGGAGCACCAAGTTTTCCAGCACTGGGATGCCCTCCCAGATGTCCACATGGGCCAGCTTTTCCTGCCTGTCCTCCGTGACCATCACCTTGATGTCTCCTTCTGTGCCTCAGACTCTTCCTCACTCCAGTTACACACTGCAGGATGAGCACATCCTCATCTCTATTTCTGGCTGTCCAGGTCCCAGGTACTTCCTAGGAAATTTTGAGCATCACCCCCCACTTTCCAATCCCACTTTCAGATTTTTCTCTGCTCAAAGACCCTTCTCCTCCAACCTCTTTCTCCCATGTTTCCACCCAATCTCCCTCTTCCAGGCTCAGCTCCATGCTTGCTTCCTTCATGACACTCTTTTTCCAGTTGTTCACACCACCCCCTCCTTAGCCAAGCTTGTACTAAGGGCTTCCTTTCCATCTCTTCTTTTTCCTCACTACCACGGATTACGGCTGAAATTTCCTTGCGTCTCTTGCTCCTTGTCCATGTTCCTTCTCCTACTGGTCATCATTTTCAACTCCATCCACGCTCACTGTTCCCACTCCTGCTGGTCCATTTTTCATCCCAGTGTACCATGTCCTTGCCTGACCTGTACAACTTCCTTGAGTCAGTCTCAGCCTTGACTCCGTTTCTTCACACAGCAGTTCCCCTCAACCCCACTTCTCCTCTCATCCATAAATGGAAAAAGTTCAGCAGTCATTCTAAAGTGGCTTAAACCCATACTGGTTCCAAAGGAGATCTTTTGTCTTCCTCCCATGCCTGCAACTTGTGTGGCTGCATAGTGACCCAGCTTAGGAAAATGCAACAGCTGACAATTAACCCATCCACATAAAGAAAAGGTTAAATTTCAGCAAGATCAGTCTGCTCTGGCACACTGGTGTCCACAGCTGGGAGTAAGGCAGGATCACCCTTTGCAGTAGCAGCAGAGACATACATGGATGTGGTGGTTTGACTCTGACTGGATGCCAGGTGCCCACCAAAGTTGCTCTCTCTCCCCTCCTCAGCTGGATAGCAGACAGAAACTACAACGAAAAGTTCATGAGTTAAAGGTGGGGAGAAAGACTGGAGATCACCTGTAAGTTACTGCCAGGGGCAAAACAGACTCAGCTTGGGGAAATTAACTGAATTTATTACTAATCAAATCACAGTAGGATCATGAGAAGTAAAACAAATCTTAACACCTTCCTACCACCCTTCCCTCCTTTGTGGGCTTAACTTTATTTCTGATTCTCTACCTCCTACCCACCAGTGGCATGGGGAGACAGGGAATGAGGGCTGCAGTCAGTTCATCACATATTGTTTCTGCCACTGCTTCCTCCTCTGGGAGAGGAGTCCCTCCCCTGCTCCAGTGTGGGGTCCCTCCCACAGGAGAGGAGGACTCCAACTAGAGTCCTTCCCATGGGCTACAGTTCTTCACTAACCACTCCAGCGTGGGTCCCTTTTCCACAAGGTGCAGTCCTTCAGGAACAGGATACTCCAGTCTGGGTCCTTCACAGGGTCACAGGTCCTGTCAGCAAACCCGCTCCACCGTGGGCTCATCTCTCCATGGGTCCACAGGTCCTGCCAGGAGCCTGCTCCCATGTGAGCTTCCCATGGGGTCACAGCCTCCTTGGGGCATCCACCTGCTGTGACATGGGGTCCTCCAGAGGCTGCAGGTGGATCTCTGCTCCCTGTGGACCTCCAAGGACTGCAGGGGCACAGCTGCCTCACCATGGTCTTCAGCACAACCTGCAGTGGCATCTCAGCTCCTGGAGCACCTTCTTCCTCTCCTTCTTCACTGCCCTTGGTGTCTGCAGAGCTGTTTCTCTCATTTATTTTCACTCCTCTCTTCTCTGACCACAATTACTCCTGCCCATAACTGTTTTTTTCCTTCCTACATATGTTATCCCAAAATCCTTAGTACCTTTGCTGACTGGCTTGGCCTTGGCCAGCAGGTGTTCTGTCTCAGAGCCACTTGGCACTGCCTCTGTCAGACATCAGGGAAGCTTCTAGCAGCACCTCAGAAAATGCACACCCATAGCCCTCCCATCGCCACAACTTTTCTTTTTGTTTTCAATACAATGGATTAAAGCAGTCTTGCAATTATGGCTTTAGCCAAAATGGGTGAGATTTGAGGAAGCAATGGGAAATCAGTCTTAAATGGAAAAATACACTATACAGGCAATGCTGCCTGAGGTCATGCCAGAAACATCTTATGACTCCCAGTTACTGCTTTGTTCTTTAAGACAATTGTTTTCAAGAGGTGTCATGCCTCAGCAGAGTGAGAGGAGATTCACATCAAATAAATTTCTCCAAAAGAAACCTGCTTACTAGCTAGAAAACAAGACTAGGAAAAAATACCTAAAACATTATTAACTTCAGAATAAAAAACAAAAGAAAGAGCTGGCCTGAAGTGAGACACTTCGTACATTACAATCCCCAAAAAACATGCAACTTCCACTGTAGTCACGCTCAAGTCAAAGTGCAGGAAGAAATGCAACAATTAAGGCTATTCATCAGTTGAGGTTTTGGAACCCATTATCCATATTCTATTTAGGTGTAGTCTTTACTTCAAATTTTGAGGGACACTGTCAGTGAGGAATGTGGAAGAACCTTCAATGAAACCTATGTTGGAAACATTTTTCTGCCAACTCTACTATACTGCCCTGAAATATTTTTTTGCTGGTCTAACTCATTCTACTCAGGAAAAGAGCTTAGTTTTGCCAGTGAAGTACCTGCACACAACACGCACCTGTTAGAGAAAGTTAACGCTGTGCCTTTGCACGGGCTACTGTCAGCAAAGAGCAGACAAGATCTGGCTCACTAAAACAACCTTCCTGCAGAACCACTTCTGAGCTCTCTCTGCAGTGCCTTTCTCTTTCCTTCCCTGTGCTGCAAAACATTAATCTAGATTCATAATTCAGATCCGAAAATGTTACATCAGTGCCTGAGTCAGTTTAAGTTTTGCATGCAAAACTGTGAACAAACATTTTTCATGAATGATGCACCTAGAAAGAGCCAAAAGGTTTGGGTATGTGTTCATTGCTGACAAATACTTAATAAATTTCAGAAACCTTCTGTGGCTGATGCAACGTGAGAAATCGTCAGAGGACCTAGCATACAGCACCATCTTCACACGCAGATAGCCAAAAGTATTCTGCAAAAGAACACTGTCCTCTTCTCGGGGTGCCAGATGGGTGAATCTTAAAACTGGCAAACATGAGGTTGCAGAGCAATCAAAAATTTCTAATTATAAACCTACTTCACATCATCCAAGCCGTATGCAGAGTAATTCAAAATAAGGAAAAACAGAAGAACGAATGGGTAGATGAAAGCAGAAAGTTCAGGCCTGCTCCTCTTCTTGAGACCATATACAGACAAAAAGCTGCCTCCCAGAAGAACAAGGCCCCTTTGTAGCATGCTGATTTTCAGACAGTACATCTTACTTCACAGCTGCCGTGCTACCGCAATGACTGCTCCCTTTCCATCCAACCCATCCTCGCTGCTCTATACATGAGTCAGACTGGAGACCTATTCAGCCCCTAAATACGTGCTTAAGTCTTTCCATATTCAGGAAAGAAACTCTGATGAAATTCTGAGTAATGAAAAGCATGTGCTTAAGTGTTTACCTGAATAAAGCCACGCTGCTGAATTTGTGCTAAAATGTCAAGCGCATGTCAGGCAAACTCAGGATCTTCTGCAGCACTCCTGTTTGCAGAGCCTCTGCCATGAAAAGCACTGTGTCCCAAAGGGGGAAAAAGTTTTTCCTGGAGAGCAGCCCAGAACGAAAGGAGCCATCAGATCAAAGATAAGTCTTACCTCCCCCGCTACACCCCTCACTTCCCCAAACAGCAGATCAAGGCAGAGGAGGACTACAAAAAAGGAAAAAAAATAGATTCTTTTTCCAGCAGAAAAATGAGACGTTCCCCCAACTCCCTTGGTTTCTCCAAGCAATTCAGCTAGGAACAGGCTGTTGCTTGCTTGGAAGCTCATAGACCACAAGATGTGAAGTCATGGAGTGCCGGTGTCAAGCTATTTATTGGCATCTTCCGCCTCCAAGCCACTTCACAGCTTGGCAGTGCACAGGAGGGTGTTCAAACTGACCGCAGCAGGCTGACCTTTCTGCTTCCACAGACAGAATGGTCTCCAGCCCCCATGATTCAAGAAGCCATGGATACTTTTGTTTGCTGGCCATTATTCATTAGATTTGGGAGATCGAGCTCTTTAAGCTCAAACTTCTTGGAGTGAAGCAAAAAATGTTGCACATTTTACATTATCTCTTGCAAATATGAAAGCTTGCTGCAATCTTCAAACACAATATTTATGAATTGGTCTTTCAGCCAAATCCACTTTTGCATAAGGATACACAGCTGCTGGTACCCAAAAGTACGATAGTTCCCAAATATATCTTTGCCATTTTTAAAATCATTCTAGAGGCTTGAAAATAATATTTTCTTTCATTTGTAAGTGAAATCTCTGGTTCTGATGTTTCAAAGACAGTCTGAAATTAGATGGGTTTTGTGTGTGTGTTTTTGTTTGTTTGTTTGTGCACAAGAATAATTGACTAAATCAGCACAAGCGTAACTGATTATACACTCTAACAAAACTACTGAAGAATTCAGCAGCAAAACCAGTATCGTGAAGAGCCATACCCAATTTTTATGCTTACATCTCCTATATGGAATCCCCTCTTAATTATACAGTAGCAAATGTGAAATGTGTCATCACCTCCCACCACTGGATATCATAGATTTTGAATGAATGTAACCTGCATTTTTCAACACTGTTAAAGAATTTTTTTTTAAGCTGTCTCTTTAAACTTTTTCATTAAAGGGGAAAATTTGCATAGAGGAATATTTAAACACTCACAACTTACAAAGAATGTCAGCCCTCTTTCATTAACAGCGCAATGACCCTCTAATAGTTTCACACTGAGAAAAAATAAGGCGAGAAAAAACATGCAGAGAAATATGCCAAGTCTAATGCCAATTAGGACTTTGAAAATATTTATATTATAGACTGGTCAAATGAAATGTGAAATTCAAAGTTAAAAATTGAACTTATAGCCTTCAGTCCTCTGAAAAATAATCTATTTTTAATGGAAATAGAAAAGCTATCTTTATCAAATTTCTCATTCAGTTGACAACAATAAATCTATTGTTCAGATGCAGTTGAAATGGGTCTTTGGAAGAGGAGGGTTTTAAAAAAATCAAATAGAAATTGCATCAAAGAAGAAATGCTTCTTTAACTGTCATTACTCTCTATATATAGCCTGCAGTTTTTGGTTCATTTTAGATTTGCCAGAGTAACAGGCAATTGGACACCGTGAAAAATTATTTTTTATCATTCCCATACGAGAAAATGTGTTTGCTTGTTTAAGGGAGAATAAGTGAGTTCAGTGTTATGTCTTTTACTTTAAGAAGTATGTCTGCAGGGATCCAGATGCTGAGAAACAGTAAGCTGATAACTTTAGTTTGAAATGCTACACTATATATTAAGAAGCCATACACCTACTATTTATTTCACAAGCATGAATTAGGTCTTCTGAAAAAGAACACAAATTTTAGTCAGACTTGCAAGAAAATAACAATACTTGGCACTCTCAAAATGCTTTCCATCTGAAAAATGCAAACAATTAAGAGGTAGCGGAGTGGGAGGGCGGTGACTGAGCCGTTGTGCAGGACACCAGTGGAGCCAGGACATCCAGGGAGAGCTCCAAAGCCATCAGGTGTTGCACAGCTGGAAGCGAAGTGACAAGGTACTGCCTGATGTATCCTAACCACAGAGGTGGATCCATGCACAAAAAGCCCTTACTGTAGCTCCTCTTCCTGTCAATGGTGTATTTAGCATCCCAGAGCCCCCTGGTTCGTGCACACCTCTGACACCTGGCCATGACTGGCACCCAGAATTGATCACAGCCTACAGTACTCTGTAAAGCTGCCCTAGTTTATGGATCAGAGAAGTGATGCACAGAAAGCATTATGTATACGGTCTAAGCTCATAACATTGCACAGTAGAAGAATTATGAATAAAACCCATTTCTTTGGAGATTTCCAGTTTTGTCACCCTCAACAAAACCCCTTTTACACAGACTTCAAAATCTGTAAGTATTTTTTTCTGACTGCAATGCTATGCCAAATATTTATTTTATCAGTCCAAAACTCAATTTACTGCTGAAACACTGCATCAGTATTTCAGAGGAAATTCTAAGATTCTACCCAGAAGAAGAGGAAGGATTACTGAGATGAATATTGTGCAAATAAATCTCTGCCTGGATCACCAATCTTACAAACTGCTGCTTTGCCCTAAGGCAAGTACCTTAAAATAAGCACCTGTACAGAGAAGGGGTCTAAACAAGCCTAAAGAAATTCCTGGAAACATGCATGATGTGTATCAACTTTTTACAGTGCTGTAGTCAGTGAAGGTGAGAATAACAGACTGAAAGAGAGTGTGAGACAGTAAGAGGAGAGAAGAAAGGAGGAGAGGGAAAGGTGGGAAGTAGACGGTCCTAAGACCTGACAGAAGTAAAAAGAAAAAAGATCCTAGTAAAAGAAGCTAAAGATTCAAAACCAGAAATATAAAAGAAGGAGAGGGAAGAGTTAGAATACAAGGTGAGACAAAAATTTAAAATTAAATTACAAAAAAAAAAAAAAAATCAAACCCAGAAAGTGAGAAAGTTTAGACCTTTCAGAACTTGAGTCAGTAATTCTCTGTCACCCAAACTCTCCTTGATTTCAGTGGGAGTTTTCCCTTATGGAGGACAGAAAGGTAGGCACCAAATGCAGCTTCATTTCTTATACTTGAATAACAGCAAGATATATCAAGATATTCTGTTATTGAAAAAGATGATGCATTTTTTAAAGAAATATGGATGTTAGAGGCCAGGCAGTATAAATGTAATTGCTACAACGAGCTGAGTTACACCAGTGTGCATCAGCTGACAATAAGGTCCTTTGTGCTGGAAAGAAAAGAAAAAAGATGAAAAAAAAGACTGGTGCCACTCTACAAACAATCAAATTAAATGCCCAGAATTATTCCAGCAAAGTTTCCATTGACTTCAGTGACAGCCCAGAAATAAGGAAGATTCTTCAGTCCTTCCTATAAAAAAATTTAAATACAGGAGTGACTACGAGTGACCTATTTATTTTTCATCTGTTTTCCTCTTGCTGAAATTGTTGGAAATGCACCCAGCTGCTTTACAGAACTATTGTTTGATTAGGCTGTTTATGTGAAACTGTCTTTTCCAAATATTGTACTACTATATGGAAAAGAAAGCATAAAAAAAGCAGACTGGAGAATAAAATATTCTTCTCATCTTGGTAGCCAAAGATAAAGCAAATTATAATAACTTGTTCTTTATCTGATGAACAGGATGAAGATTTTGCTTAAGTAAGTAATGGTCCATGTAGAAATCACATAGCTGTCTTCCCCTTTATCAATTATAAACTAAAGGGACCCTCACTGGAAGTGTAACTGGAATGTGGGTATGTCTAATGCAAAGCCTTCAATTTAAAACCTTTTCCTGTTTTATATGTCAAAGCTAGGAACAGACTAAATACCCCAAGTAAAATCCACAGAATTACCAATAAAAACACCAAGGCAGATATTTTGTATGAGAATTAGAAATAAGAGAGAAATATCCTATCTCTAGTTGATCATGCTGCACACAGTATTTATTATTGACTAGATTTTGCAAGCATACCATTCTTATGCATAATATGGGAAATATGTCAATTGTCCCATGAAGTATTAATGAGAGGTGTCCCACCCAAACCAATAAGTCTAGGACATGCTCAAAGATTTATTCAGCCTCTGACTCAATCAGAAAATCAGTAATGCTCAGGTTTTGCATGGTTACATCCACCTGTTGATTTGGAGATTACAGGTGGAAGCTGCCTTATTAAAATTGTTCTTCAGCTTAAAATTTTGACACACCTAACAGAGGGAATCAAAAGTAAAACAGTCTGGTCTGCTCATCAATGATAAAAGGATAATAAATAATCAAACTCAATTATTATTGTTTGCAGGGCTAATATTATGCTCAAAGAAATTCATTGCCATCTGCAAGCCTGCTAAAATTTCTCGTGCTGGTTTTCTTCCCAATGGTTGAATAGTATTGTCTGTTTTTAAAGGAAAAAAACCCAAAGCTGCTTGAATAATAAATTGTTTATCCCTTGATAGAACAAACCATAGTGATGAACTTTAAGAATGGTTACCAAATTAGAAATGAGAGTGAAAAACAAGTACTTTCCTGTTCAAGGCTTTGTTTTTAATGTCGGTTTTATTTTTAACTAGATTGAGTGCTGATTACAGAAAATTCAAGGCTACCCAGACACCAGGCTGCTCAATTGACTGGAAAGTTTGATGACTTCTCTAAAAAGTGAGGTCTGTGCATGAAATTAAATCAGTATCACTGGTCCCAGATAACTTCGGGGGGAAGAGAGGAAAAGGTTAATGTTGCTTATTAAATAATGTTAAATGAGATCAAACAAGACGTGCAGGATTCAGGAGGGCTCTTGGAGCTCTGGTTGTTTCCCCAGGCTGCTTATGCAACCTTGTTTGTGCAGGCAGTGCAAGGGCCTGCCATTTTATTACATAAGGTAGCCCAAAAATATACAGTTAGGCAGTTGTGAGCTCCATTAAGCGCTGCCTCGGAGTTTCTGTATCAGTTAGCATCTGGAAATTTTAAGAAACAATCAGAAGGACTCAGGACATTGCTGAGTTTGGGATTGGTGCTTGTTGTTTTAATAGCAATAGACCTCATCCAAAAGCCAGCAAAATACCATCAGCGTGAGCTGCGTTTGAATACATTGTGCTTTGACCATTGCTTAAGTGAACAGCATTACAGCCTTTGGTTTAGCACAGCCGTGGTAAATGCAATCCATGGCTTTAAAATCTGCCTTTCAGATGATGAAGGAAATTGTCTGGCTTAGTAAACAGCAGTCAACACAATATCTTTGTTTTAAACAGTGCTTAAATGCAGTGGATAGCTGAAGAAATTTAATTCCCAGCCCACTCATTTTCAGTTCAGAATGTCAAAGCCTGGTCTTGTAGAGACAGACAAAAACCTCTAACTACAGCAACACCTCGTCAGGGAAGATGACCACCTTGGCCCAAATCCTCTCCCTGACACTGGGCAGCAGGGAAGGCTGGGGAAGCCTGTGTCAGCAGGGCAGGCACGTAGCAATATTACAGTCTCCCAGCGGGGACTTCAGCCAGGCATTGTATCTCGGTACTCAGTGCCTTCTGGTGGGATTGCTTCCCTGAATGAACTGCTTTCTGAACCTACTTGAACCCAAGAAGATAATCCTCACCCTGACTGCACAGCTCCACAACAGGACACCAGCAAGTGCACTCAAGAAGCCTACCCTGCTTTTTGGGATACGGTTCTGGATCATGCCTTGGCTCTTCTTTGAGGCACTTCAACTAGCTCCTCCCAACCAGCCCATTCCATGGCAGATGTGCTCTAATGGGGCCAGCCCTGAGCAGTGAAGGTACAAGCCACCAGTAGCATCTGGGCCTTGGGAACTGAGGGGGGGTCAGATGCTGGCCCACTTCATTTTGCAGAGCAGACACAGGGAGACCACCTGGCTCAGCAGCCCCTCTCAGCCACGGCCAGGACACAGGTGCTGAGGAGAGTACAAGAACAAGGCAAACCAATGGTGGTATTTCTTCAGGATACTCACCAAGCTTCCAAAATATGCAGCTCAAAACTTCCTAAGCCAGAGGCAGTGGTTTTAAATTTAATAGCCCTTGATGGATTTCTCTTCCATGAACTCATCCAGTCACCTCATTAGCTGATGTAACCTCTCAGCATCCACATCCTGTGGTGAGGAGCTCAGCAGTCTGACCACACCATGTGAAGAGCCATCTCCTTTTGTCTCCATTCCTGCAACTGCCTGCTTCACCCAGTGCCCTCTGCTGCTGTTGCTGCGATCAGTCGTCCGGGTTTGCCTTCTTCATGCTTTGCTTAATTTTACAGATGTTTGTTGCATCACTTTATCAGCATTGTCAGTCCTCAGACAGGAGTCACTCTGTTTCTCTGATCACCTTTGCTACGTCCCTCCGAACCTTCTCCCTCGCATTATACATGTCTGAGGTGGGGGAATCAACAGCACAGGATACTGAAGATACGGCACATCATAGCTGCTACAGTGAAATATTGAGGGTTCTTTTTATTATTTTCCATCTTTTTAAAAATAATCGTAATATTCTGTTTCCCTTTGGTTTTTAACTCATATCTGCACATTGCATTGATTTTTTTTTTTTTCTGAGATGTCCATGGAAGGTTTTGTCTAAGCTTTGGCATCTTCAGTGACCTGTACCAATTAATTTCTGTGATTATAGATATATTTTCTTCTATTTATTTTCAATCCGACATGCATATTGCACTTATTTCACATGAAGATACTCAAAGAGAAAGGGTGATGGAAATGTTCCAGCAGATGACACGTTGTCACGCCAGCACTTCCTGTACATTTTGAAATGAGAGGTTTCATGCCTGAACTTCCAAATTTCAATTCTGATCTCAAATGTACATACATTCTCTAGATTTTTTTCCCGTATCATCATTTAACTTAGCTAGAAATCTTCTATTGTATGCAGATTGCTAAGAACAGTAGTAAAACATCTGAAAAACACCTTCTGTCATAATCGGGCCAGCAGAAGCCCAGCTGTTTTACACAGACTTGTGCCCAAACAGGAGAAGGTTAGACAAACACCCTGTTCCCACCATTTACATGGTCATTCTTGGAGTATCTTGGCACTTGAGGCATGCTACCTGCCACATTGACACAGGAGAAAGAGATGGCATTGCCTCAAAGTGCTTGCAGGTAATGGAGAGGACAAGAAACAGCAGGCAGATCGAGTACTGTAATACTGGTATTATACCATGGCAATACTATTTCCTAGTGACAAAGGTCCAAGCTCACCACTGACCTAAGTTTTGTGAGAGCTTCATTTTTCTAAAGTTACAAGTGGATTTCACTGGAGCAGGATTAAAACTAGCACTGGAGATGCATAGACTATTCCTCCCAAACGTGGCAGGCAGCCTGCAATAAACACTGATTTCTGCCATGGTCCTTGGATAAAGGAATAGAAGTGCCTTTACCAAAGTGTAATTAAAAATAATGTTTTGGTTGGACTGAGTTGTGCTTCATGGTTTGTCTTCAGGGGGAAGAGACACGGGAAGAAAAGCATAAAACCCAGTATTTATCACTCTATCCCCAAAATGTACATCGAATTTATGTGGACGAGGCCAAGAGAGCCATTTCCCTAAATCCCTCAATCTAATCTGTCAACATCCCCAAGCCATCATGGGATAAATGCAAGGAGCAGAGAATGAACCACATCTGCAGCTTCTCAGCTCCTTATTCAGAGCATGAGTCTACATGACCCACATCCCTCATCACCTCCTTGCCTTTCCTGCCCTACAGCTCTTGTATTTCTGAATTCATCTGGCAATATACTGTTTTATATATATATTTATATATATGTATAGTGGCTTATAGCTTGTCACAATGGCTTTAGTCCCTTCCAAAAAACTGCAATACCAAAAGTAGCACTGCATAAATAAATCCACCACCACCTATGCTTTCTGCTTAAATGCTATTACATGGTGTTTCCTTTTCAAACTTCAGTAGTCAGACTCATAAAATCAGTCCATCAGCTGATGCTGATTACCAACTGAATTAAATTAGCTAAAATACAAACATTAGCATGGCATCAGCTTAGTTTTTCAAGAAGTTTTAAGATCAAGGATCGACAGACAGTTAAGCCAAATCTAGGAAATTTTTTTTTATACAGATAATGATTCTGCTACAAAATCTGCAACTCAAGTGCATCTGCCCTAAGAGCCTAGACACAAAACTATAAACACAAATAAAAGTTACTTAAGTTCATCTAAGACAGAAAGAAAAGAAATTAAATGCACATAAAATGTATATTTCACTGTTATTTTTAACTGTGTGACATTTACCAATCCAGGGGAGAGGCAAAGAAGCAGAGGCAGGGGCCAAAAAACACAGCAGACAGTGTGGGGAGGAAAATGAGAAGGATGAAAAAGTAGTACCATGCCCTAGTTATTGAAAGACTGGAAACCACTGGTTCTGCATGCTCAGATCTCCTGTCTCTGTACACTACAAGTCTCAACTTCCTTCTCACCCTTCCTTCTCTTGGTCTGGGTTTACCACCTTTGTTCCCAAGCTTTGTCATCTATGACCCCACAAATCCTTTGTTTCAATTCTCTGCTCTTCAATTTCTCCATATCTCCATCACCAGAACTTCTTCTCAATTCTAGTCCCACAATTTCTTGTCACCGTGCAAGTGAATTAAGCAGTTTCCTCCTCCACCCTTCCATGCCATCCCCATGCACACTCTGCCACTGAAGACACAGTTGAGAAAGTTTTCAATTCTCCCTCCTTATTTGCTCACTGTAGAAGCTACACCTTGGAAGAACTGCAGGTAAAGTCCACTCAGCCCATCAGCCAACAAATGGAGTGCTCTCATCCCTTCCAGGAAGAGGAGCAGTTGCTCAGCTCCTAACAGTGCTGGGATGTTCAGCATGCCTTGTGCTGACAGCATCTTCAGCGAGTGCAGTGGTCAAGCCCTAAACAATTCCTGTCCCAAGAGCGCACACCCTGAGCATTGTGACAAAACTATAATCGAGAGAAGTTCTGGAAGATTCTCAGAGGCTTAACATAAGGCACACCCCCATCACGAGACTGATCCTAAGCCAAATATCTTTTCCCTGCTCCAAAACATGATGCCACAAGAATTCAAGTCTCAAAGAGAGTGCTTTTTAACATAGCCAAACATTTCAGATTCCCAGAAAGATCAAGATCTCCTAATGTAGGATGTATACTTAAACCATCTTCATCAAATGTGTGGTCAAAGAACAAGTTTTCTTCTTACCATGCTCTCAGAAATAACCAAACTATTTAATCTGAAACTTCCCAAAGACAGTCAGTTTTCAGCAGACACTCAACCTGGAAAATATCAGCCTAGGCTTAAGCTTAACAAATGCATAAGCACCTGACAGCAGAGCATTGTACTAGAAAGCACTAGGTAATTTTAACTGAAGACAACATTGCTGCCTATGATAAAATAACAACTCCTTCAAGGGCTCTCACATGCTTCGGGGTAGAGATTTGGGCAAAGAATCCTAATTCTGCAAAGTATGGTCTGTGGATTCAACCCTGCAAATATGCAGGGAGGCACCTTTATTTGTGAGGGAAAACAAATTTAGGTAAGCCCACCATGTCCAGGCATTGGTGCAGGGCACAGAAGTGCTGTCAGCTTGGGGAATCACCCTGAAGTCACATACCTGGTTCTAGAAAACCTTCATTTTCACATCTTCAGTGAAATAATGTACAGTTTGGCAATCACATTCTCCAAATACTCCTGGCCATCTCTGCAGAGTAACCCTGTGTCCATATTCATCTACTGAAATGTATGCAGGATTGAGCCCTCCATCAGCTGACAGCTCTCAGAATCAGACGTGGATCAGTGGATGAGCTGGCTATGTCTGGACACTGTGAACTCTAATTATTTAGTACAACCAAACAAACTAAACCCACAGTTTAGTGCATTAACATCTCACACTGGGGTAAATGAGATAATTTTCCACTTCAAGAGACAACCACTTGTTGAACTGAATGCTCAGGTTGGCTGTACCCATCTGAGAGATCCCTATAGCCCTCCTGGAGGTTTAGCGCTATGAAAAGATGCAAGTTCCTCTGCTGGCTGTAACGCTTATAACCGCTAATTATTTCTGAGTCACTTGAGTGAAAGTAAGCTGCCATCCTGTAGACAGCTAAGGAGTACGGAGCAAAGTTTCTGGATAGGAGTGCTTGTTAATTGACAAATCAGGCTAGTGACCGTAGAGGAAAACACCACGGCACAACTCTGTGTGAGCCCGGTGCTGCCGTTCAGCCGTGGATTTAACGTTTACCCCGTTCCATACACGGAAGGAAACACGCGGGAGCCCTGCGCAGGGCTGCTGCAGCAGCGGGGCTCTCCCAGCACACGACACTATCTCTGCTCCCCCCGGGAGCTTTCGCCCATTCAAAACCCACTGGTCCTACTCGAAGTTCTCCTTGACCAAACACCGCCCGGTCGCATCGCAGACCCTGTTCCAGTCTAGCCTGTATGAACCCCCAAAGTCAGGAAACGTCCAAGCACACCAAAACGAGATGGGGAGAAGGACTGCTTAGGGGGCAACTTATTTTTGCAAACGGAGGGGCCCGCCCGGCTGGACCCCGCTAGCCCGGCCGGGACAGACACGCCGCACATACCGTGCTCCCCACGGAAACTTTCCCGCGGCAGGGCCACCCCGCACCATCGGGCGCGTCCGTCACCCCCGCGAAGCGTGGGGCGGCGGGGAGCTGACCCCGGCCGCCGCCGCGGGGGTCACGCGTGGCCGAGCATCCCGCGTGGGTGCCCCGGACGGGTCCCCCCCGGGTGGATGTCGCGGGTGGGCGCCCCACGGGACGGAGGCAGGGTCGGGGCCGCACGGCCGCGCTTTACCTGGGGTGCCGGTGCTGCGGGAGCGCGGCGGGGAAGCCCCAGCCACCGCCGCCGCCGCCGCCGCTGCTGCTGCTGCTGCTGTCCGCGGTGGCCACCTGGGCGCGGGAACCGCCGCCGGTGCTGGTGCCGGTGCCGCCGAGCTGGATGCCGCCGCTTTTCCGGTGCCTGCCGGTGCC